>VDFB02047230.1:86472943-86720910 GCA_007258455.2 Sequoia sempervirens
TAAATATCAAATTGATTTATTGGACTCCAAGTGGAGCATGGGATTTTATGGGATGTTCTTGTGATGGTCAGTTGCCAAATGAAGCAGATTCTATGGCAAATGTATGACAAGGTGTAAGAGTGGGCTAATTTTCAGCATGCAGATTCCATGGAGTGAGGATTTGGAAAGATATTTTAATTATTATTTTACCCCCAAACATGGCATTGGTATTTGGGCACCCAAATCGGCCTTAGTGCATTATAAATAGCCAAGTGTTTGCATTCAAGAGGACTTTTGGATCATTTTACAATTCAAGTTTTCTGTGAGCACTTGCTTCTACAATTCCTTCTGTGGACGGAAACCCATTTAAGGTTGAAATCAGTGGATGAAACCCCATTGGTTTCTAGACACAATTTCACTCAGAGATTGCATTGGAGTTTAAGGATTTGCAGGTTATTACAATTGTTCAATGTGTGTGCATGTGTTTGTTGTAGGTGGCAGGTAAAGTTGTGTGAGGGTTTGTTGCCAGTGTGGGTATTGCATATTTTGGAGTATTGTTGTCATTTTTGGGTTCGATTAGATCAGCCTCGGGTGTTGAGGAATTCATCTTTCAATTCGGAGAAAATTAGTGTTGGCAGTGTTATGTGATTTGCAGTTTTCAGGTGTTTTTTATTTTGTTAGTTTCCAGATTTTGCTGCTTCTGTTTATGCTAGAGCTTTTGCTGTTGTAACAGCATATTTCCCATGCAAAAATCAGATTATGTCAATAGAAGAAGTCCCAATAATTTTCTGTGCAAAAATTGCCAATTTCGGGTGCTAGGTTCATGAAGAAATTGCCAAATCTTTATGGGCATTTCATATTTTATAAAAAGCAATTTTAAAAGGGTTTGAAATTAATTAGTTTGTCTCAGATTTGTTGAGTATTGTTTTATGTTAAAGAATTTTGTAGAATATTTTATTTGGGAATATTACAAAGAAACAACTAACCCATTTTCAAGCAATGTCTTTACTATACAAATAGTGGTGCTAACTCCTATAACATAAAAACCATTAGCTTATGTTATAACTCCTTTTTAAAAGAATGCAAAATGGAATAGAAAGTAAGGTAAAACCTTTCTTCAAATTGGAAGGGAAAGCTCTTATAGTTGAAAACTAAACTAAAACCCTAGAAATTTAAGTACAGAAACTAGTTTCAGCTTCTTAGTTTTTACAAATGCACAAATAATCTTCTGGGTTTTTCAGCATTCAATGCAAACAAACTAAAAACTACCCTGTCTTTTGATTCACATGTATGAACACAAAGCTGGTATAGCACCTCCACAAACAAGCAAGAGATTTTGAATTTTATGACCAACACTAATAATCAAAGTTGCATGGACACGGATACAGATACAAATACAGAAACGGATACGGATACAGATACAGATACAGATACTGTGAAGAACCCAACTGGTTCCAACTCAACCTTCTGATGCTATACTGTCTTGTTTTGTGTTTTTCAGTGGTTTTGATGAATTTTAAGGAAACAATATAGAAGTGTGCCAAGCATAAAATGAAGATAAAAAATTGAATACAAGTAAATTAAGAGCAACTGCAATACTATTGTGGATCTGGCAATTGATACAAGTAAATTGCATACAATAGACGTACCCGGAAGTCCTCAAATTATTTAAATAAAGAAGATCTGTACATGCCAGGCAAGAAATGTTGAATCTGGTGAAAAACAATGCCCACCACCAGATTTGGATTTCTCCCACGCAGAAACTGGATCAAAGGCCTTGAGAGATCAAGGTGTCCAAGATGGAGACAAGTCAAGGCCCAAAAGAAAGGCATTTTAGCCTACTGCTTCACACGCCTATGCTAGAAGCTACACGCCTCCCAAGAAAGAAGTACAACCACTGAAGGAAATGTACGGCCCTTTTATTGATGTTGAAGAACTAACGAAAGATGGTGTCCCAGAAGAATAAGCCCTTTCCTTTACTGAAAGCTAATAATTACTAAACATGAAATCTCTGATGAAGCACAGATGGACTCCTGTATGAAGCCCTCTCAGAAGCAACAATTCAGCCAGTATCTCACAACCTCACAATTGCAGAACACTGAAGAAGTCTTGTTCTCCAATGGTGAAAAATCACTGTAACCCTTGTCTCAGACAAATGCACAAAGAAGTCAAAAAGAAGCAATGTCAAATAATCATAGTTGAATGAGGTCGACTTGCCTTCTTTTTCCTTATGTCCCCAAAAAGTCATGACATTTTGCCATTTAAATACATTTAAATGTATTTAAGTCACTTCAATAGTCTTTTAATTTCACTTTATCAATTTGGGCGTACCTTTTATAACTTAAGTGATTTGATTTCACTTTATAATATTTAAGTCATCACTTTATAATATTTTAAGTGGCTTTTAATTATTATAAAGTCAAATTATAACTTTATAATATCTCCATAAGTCAATTAAATAACTCAACAACTAAAATATTAATATCTCCCTCAATTCTCAGTGTTTTGGCATGTCGTCATAAGCTGGCAAACACTGAACTGCAAAGGCCTGCACTGAGCCCAATACTGAATTGAAGGGGTGGAAATGACAATATCCACCATTATTTGCCATTGAGACCCCCTACCCAAACATGCTAGCCTACAAGGGTCCAAGTAATAGGCTAACCCATCTGTCACTAAAACTGACTAGAGTGGGAACATTACAAATACGGCCATTTTTTAAGACCTCCAATATGGATATGGCTAGATAAGACATTCATAAAAAAAACATACACATATTTTCTAAATTATTAGAGGAGATTTTCATTACTTTAAAAGCAAATAAGAAAATATAAATTTAAATAATATTAAAATTTAAATATTAATAATTTAATAAATAATAAATAGTTAAATATATATTAATAAATTTTATTTATATTTAAAGAATAAGTTTTATTTTTTTTTAAATCTCTAACAATTTGTGATGAGCCCAACTGGCTCAACCTCAACTTCTGAACTAAAACTGTATGTTTAAGTGTTTTGCTTGTTTTTTCATGAGTTTTAAGACCATTTTTGGGAAGTGCGCCAAGCATAAAATGTTGATAAAACTAAAATTTAAGCAAAATTTGAGAAACTGCAATTGTATTAAGTGTTAAACAACTGCAACAAAGGAATTCCATACAACAAACATACTCGGAAACCTCCAGATTATTTAAATAAGAAATTCTGGAGCTTGCCAATCAAGAATCCTGAAAACTGAATAAATCCAACGCCTGCCTCCTGGTGTTGGTTTCTCCCTGTCAAAAACTGTAGCAAATGACTAAAGAATACCAGGCAACCAATATGGAAAGGATAGAAGGCTCCAGAAGAAAGCGTTTCAGCCTTCTGGTTCAAACGCCTCAACCCTAGATGCACACGCCATAGGCCTGAAATGGTACGGCCAGCCAAGGAAAATATACAACTTGCTCCTCAAATGCCAGATCTGCTAAATGAAGGAGCCTCAATCACTGTAGACCCTTCCTTATTGAAAACTGGAAAGAAACTGAACATAAAAACTCTGGTGAAGCTCAAATTGACTTCTAAAATGAAGCCATCCCTGTAGCAAAGATTCAGCTGGTCTTCCACAGCCTCAAGTTTGCAAAACACTGAAGATCTTTCGTTTCTCCAATGGAAGAAATTCACTGTAACCCTTGTCTCAGACAAAATCACAGAGAAGATAAAAGTAGCAATTTCAAATAATCATCAATAATGAGGTTGAATTGCCCCTTTGCCTTATATTCCCAAAAAGGCACGATTTCCCAAAAGTGATGCCACTTTTACAATTAAATACATTTAAAATGTATTTAAATCATTTCAATAGTTTATAATTTTCACTTTATGAAGTGAACGCACCTTTTAAGAGACTTAAGTGATTTAATTTTTCACTTTATCACCTTAAGTCATCAATTTAATATATTTAAGTGGCTTTTTAACTTTTATAAAGTCAATTTGACTTTATAATATACCAATTAGTTAAATAATTAACTTAACCACAAAAATATTCATAACTCCCTCAATTCTCTGTGTTTTTCCGTGCCGTCAGAAGCTGGCAAACACTGTGCTACAGATGCCTGCACTGAATCCACTACTGAAGTGAAGGAGAGGGAAATGACAACACCCACCAAAACGGCCACTGACCCCCTAACCGAATCCTGTCAGCCTACAGGGGTCCAAGAAATAGGCTAACTCAACTGCTCCTGAAACTGGCTAGAATGGGGACATTACACAATTAAACAATATAAAATAAATATTAAATATAAATATAAAATTATAAACAATTAAATTTTTTAAATTTGTAAAAATTAAAACACCAAAAAAATAGTAGAGTTGTATTGGAAGAAGACTTAGAAAAATGGGTTGCTGAAATAGAAAAACATTTCATTTGTCTTCCTCATTTGGTGTAGGTTTTATTTATACAAAAGAAAACAAAAAATTGCATGATTGAAGTTTTTTAAGATAACATTTTGGAAGATTCATGTCAGCTTTTTTGAAAATCAAATCACATTAGTATCCGGCACGGATGGAAAATCAAGGCTTATTGGGCACGTGTGGGTACAGTATCCAATGTGTATCAATGGCATATTGCACAAGTATCTGTATCGGATACGGGGATACGCATGCTCGGGGAGGGGCAAGAGCGTATCCGGCTACTCTGCTAATAATGTACCTATAACAACACAAGCATGTCCTAAATAGCAAACATCAGAAAGAATATATACACAGCAAATAAATTAGAATTTTAAGACAAGATCTTATGAGTTAAATTTTTGAGATTTACATACACATCTCCAAACACTCAAATCAACAAAGAATGCAATACAAAGCCTGCAGCAGTTATCAATTGATATTCAACTCACAAAATCTCAAATAGACTAACACAAGATGACACACACTCAGCTTGAATAATGATTTCAGCAGCAAGTAGGCATAAAATTACTCTTTCCTAAAAACTAAGTGCATAAAGAAATTATTATAAGTGTTTACAAAGATTTACATGCTCATACAATCAATCAGTTGTATATTTTGCATCGCAATACAATTTACTGCTGGTAAAATACAATAAAAAATAAATAACAGAAGTTCTCTACTGCAAATAGGTTGCTTGAAAACTAAGCAAACTCTAAATACAAAAGTGTTCAAAATAGTTTATCCTCAAAAAGAGATCCATAAAAAAGATTTCAACAAAAATACTATATCTGAAAATACTTCTTCTAGAAGGCTACCTATCAATAGTTTTGCTCTAAAAACACTCATAGCTAAAAATAGCTATTCTGAAATGTCAACCATGTCCTTTGTTGCTCAAGATTTAGGTGCATTAATGGAGGAGATATGAGGCTTTTCCTCATAATCAACTTTATCCTTCTTATCCTCGAGGTCAATCTCACATGAAGCTTTCAATTTATTCCTCCTCTCCTCTTCATCCCTCCAATTTTTTCAACTCCTAATCTTAATACTATCTAAGAAGCAAAAACCTTATTGAGTTGCTCCTAACTTGATTGTGTCATACTTTAAGATTTAAAAAATTTCTACTTTTACATTTGGATGTTCTTAAAGTCCTTTCTAATATCTTGCTTTGAAGGTAGTTAATGCTTCAATCCAAAATTGTTTCCGTCTCGTCTTGGATGGATGTATTCACCTTGACAAACCAATTAACGAACAACAAAGGTTATTGATTCATATGTGCTTCTATGTATCTAAGAGATATCACTTCTCTTTCTGAATTTGAAAGCCCTTCAAGTGCCTCTTCAATAGTGTGATAGGCCAACTAAGAGTTGTAGTTATGCTCTAACCTCCTAACCTTAAACTCATTAGTACAATTGGCCTAATAGTTTCTATCTTTGGAACATGAGAGTACTTGATTCTTAATTGTTCCACCATGAAGCCCTTTATATCACACATCCTCTTTACATAGAAAACCTTGAAGTTGAATCTAGAAAAATCTCCATCCATATATTTGGCATTCATAGCTATGAAACATCTATAGATGCCTATCTGAATAGGAAACCAAACACCTATTTTAAGTTTTCCTCAAAAGAAAATACACCTCAAAATAGTTGACAATATTCCATCAAGATTGCCTAATCACTTGGATACTTTAGAAGCATGTAAGGGTAAGATGTGAAACAATAAACCCTAATATAGAAGGTGGGAAACTAAATATACCAATTTGTCCCTTTTGAGATCACCACCCTAGCCTATTCTAATATCCTTATATGCAAATGGTCACCCAAGGCTCTTACTAAATACATTAGGAAAGCATCATCAACCCTTCAATATTGTCTCAATGGCTCGTTACATTCCAATTGTGGATGATGCTTATATGTGAACCATATTACACGATCCTAACTTTGTTAAGCGAGCAAAACACCTAATTCTCACCATACTATAAACTAGGGAGGATATCATATGAAACTTGCATGATTGCTCGAACTCACACAACTATCTATGAATGCATTCACCAATCAAAACACTCCAATCAAAATAAATCAAACTTCAAAAATCAAGCTCATTTTGTAGGCATTCAACTATCTATTATTTAATGTTAATGTGTCTTCTAGTCCAATCGCACTACTAAGCGAAGTGATCACAATTGATAGCTCCTCCTTCAACTCGTTCCTCCTCATGACCTTGGACTAATTAGGCCTACGAGACACTTTTAACAAATGCTTCCCCACTTGCTTTTGATAATCAAGCAATTTATCATTGCTTGTGCTATTGTAGTCATCCAGCTTTATTTCTTGTGTCTCCTCATGTAGCAGTAATTTGAACGCATCTTCAAGAAAATCAGCACTAAAGTTTCCAATAATATCATTTTGATTTCCCTCTTTTTTGCATCCTAATGCCTAGTGTAAGCAATGACCAAAACTTGGCTTCAATCAGAAATGGGAAACATTGCAGCTTGCACAAAGCCACTATACAAAAGTCTTTAAACAATTTTGTTTCCATTTTTTTACCTTCTCACCCAAATTTAACTCTTGTACATCCACATGCCCTAGCTCTCTATCCTTGATCGTAGGATAATCACAAGCCAACACTAAAGGCAGCTCCATGATCTGAAAATGAAAGGCCATTGTGATAGGAGCCCTAAAACCTTAGCAACAAATTTGGCAAATCCTAATTAATCTTGGTGACTTGAGTCTGAATGTGACTTAATTTCTTACTAAAAGCACTCCTTCAAATGCCTTGTTGATCACAAATCCTTCATATTGGTATTAGAAACCCTAGCACACCCTTGGAGAATGGTTGCCTATGTGCAAAACCCTAGTGTGACCATCATACCAAAACCCTAGGTGCCAAAACACTAGTGTGCTTCTTTTTATGATGGTTGATATCAAAACCTTAGTGCCTTATGTTTGTATGATTTTAGAAATCTTTACAATAAATGAAAAACCCTTGGCATTTGATAATAGTGGCCCACTATGCCTCAAAAGCCTCCAAAATATAGAGACCCTTTACTTGTTCTAATGGTGACCTGCTCAACTTTGGTTCATTCTTGACAACAATGGACCAATGACACTAAAAACCTGGTTGATTCCCTTGAAAGCTCCAAAGATCTACACTCCTTCCTTTTCCCTTTGCAAACTAAACGATTTATAATTTGTATGGAATGAGAGTTTTAAGATTACCTTGTAGAGAAAAATTGCACTATGTAACACCCCGCCAGGGAATCCAAAGGACAAAGCATTAAGTAGCGAATTATCCGAATAATTTTTTTTTAAAGTCATTCGATTAAACAAATGTCTTAAGGATTCCAAGTCGACGTTACTTAAACATTATAATTAAGAACATCACAGCATAATATTAAGGTCATAAAACACAAGTACAAATCACATTCATGAATGATCCACTTTTTAAAACTTATACAGTCAAGACATTTATATATTCAGATTACATCAAGTAAGATTCTCATGAATCTCAATACATCATACTGATGTTACAATGAGTACACTCATGAACATGAGGTAAATATACAATAAGGGTAAAGATCTCATCATGATAACCACATTAAAACTCAGAAACAACATATCCATAACACACACGCGTCTATCATAATGTCTTCATACGAACTTAACCAGATAATCTCAATATTCAATGAATCATCCACAGAGTTTAACAACTAACATAACATCAGTGTCGTAACTAGATGCAATACAATATAGTATCCAAAACAGCTAAGCAACTAGCAAACGAACACAAGCAAACTGATACACATAGTAGCAAACTACTAAGTCAACCTATCCCTCAATCGCTTTTATATTTTTATCTCACTCATGCTAATCACATGATTTGCATTTCTGTGACTTATGAGCGAATTTTTCATTTTTCTCCAAATTTGTTATTCCTTTCCTAAGTCACATCATTCACATTGTTATGTCACTTATGGCAATTTTTGGCTCTACTTCACAATGTTGTGCAACCTTGCATGACTAAGCACTTTCCCCTTTGCCTTGTTTCGGGCGCTACAATAGGCAATCATGCAATTTAATGTGACTCGCCCATTTTTTGTTGTTTACCCTTTTTGGCCCCCTTCACAACTCACCAAAGAGGTGCCACTTTGCCACTCTTTCACTTTTGACTACCTAATGGCAAGTTGCCTAATTCACACTCCCTTGCCATTTTTTCCATCTTTCAATTTTTTTCATATACTTAAACAAACACACAATCTAACATGTTTTGCCTATTTTTTTACTTGTAACCACTTTTGGCAAACCTTTCTGAGTCATGCTACCTACCACTGCTATGCCAATTTTCATTGTTTTGGCACAACTCACATTCATGCTCCAATTTTTGCCTCATTCAATACATTGGAAAACATTTGTCATTGTTAAAATGAAATTGATTAGAATTCAACAACACATTAATAACAAGCTAAGGCATGAGGACTTCTCAATGACTAACTAGATAGGGAATGATCATGGCTTTCACATGGAAAACAACTCAAAACAAAAACAAAAAAATCGTAGGAGTACAAGAAGTCATTATCATAAGCATATGTTTAGATTAAAATAATAGGTGGGACCAGCAAGTCACACAAGCCACAGTACCACCTTCAAACCAAATAAATAAATCAAGGGATTAATGAAAATAGAAACATAATGGTAATGCAAAGATTATATATTGATTATCCAATGGATCTAGTAAAATGGTGGACAATGATTACTTTCACATATTTGACCAAGGTCCCATTACATAGGCTATCCCATATGTATGTAGCCAACAACATCACTAATTGCCCTACGCTATGTCATCCATCCCATCTAGCTCGCTATTTACACCTGCATCAACCAATATCACTAGCTTGGATTCAAACACCTGCATCATTGTACCTCAACATAGTATCAACAGGAAGAGAAATTGGTTTATTGCTAATAGTTAGTTGTCTAGTCCAACTATAGATATAGGGTGATTTATGTTGGTTGGTAGAGAGAGAAAGTTTGGTCACCTGAGTTTAACATTGTTCTCATCCAATCTGGTTAACATTGAAAATTTGGGTCTATCTCCAAATAGAACAAGCTTTGTCCATTATATTTCCACTATTTGATATTTATTCAATACTTTGAAAGCTCAAGCTCTATACCAACACACATCATGGTGCACACCTTAAAGCAACAATGCAAATACCTAGAGGTATAGGTCAATCTTACAACCATGAATGGCACAAGACATTGGTATTTAGGGCCCAATCCCACCACCATATATTGTACAAGCTCTACCCTAATGTTGACCCTCACATTTTTCCCCAAAGCAAACACTTTTGCTAAGCTTCCAACCGATGAGAAAATTCTAACTTTCAATACGATGTAACATCAATGATTGGTTGGTCCATCCATTTGTTGCCTATGTATGCAAACAAAGGAAATGCCAACCATTATCTAGTCCATTGTGACTCCAAAAAGCGGTGCAATTTAGATAGGTGTACCTAATTAAATACAGCCTAATCTAACAAACTTCGAACAACAATCACATAGTATAGATGGAATAGCAATCAAATTTGCTTGCATATTAAAATTGAAATTAGCCTTCAACGACTTACAATCATGTTGAGAATGAAAACGTAATGGCCCCTAACTAAAATATTCATATAAATTACTCAAATTGGAATAATTAAATGAAAATCAATCAAACATTCATACAAAATACTTAGATCTAAAAATCCCACACAAAGTAAACAATTTGCACATATAAACTAGATGGAACAGGATATTTCATTCACACACTTCACTCAAATGATTACATAGGCCTACTACTACAAATATTTGTTTATAATCAAGACTGCAATGATTAAAAAGATATTCTAAAAATAACAAGTTGCCAAAATACCCAAACATTCTTATAGACCTCTTAGTTGAAGTGCTGATGCAACCTCCATATGAAGCTGCCATCCAAAACCCAAGGGTTTTCATCCTTCGATCTCCAAATCCAAGGATTTTTGTCCTTAGATACAATAACTAAACACAAGTGCTTGAACTAAGGTTGAGGTTTGTTGATGCGATGATAAAGGATGATCCAAATTGATGAAATTGCTCGCCTTATAGGATTTGAAGGCTTAGCATGGGCCTATACATGCTAAGATTCGTTGAGAGTATCTTGCCATTTTACATTCAACTATAAGCCCATCAATGGCATCTCTGGTCAACCTTGATGATCAATTAATTCCTTTATTTAAACGGCAGGTTTCCATGAAAGTCTATGCCAAAAAAGATCTTTATTTGAATAGTAGGGTTCCATAAAAGTTTGTGCCAAAAGATTGGGGTTTGAGGAAATGCTTACTAGTAGAATGAGAAGAGAATACTCTTGACATTGAACACTTGGAGTTTTGAAATCCACATGCTTGAAGCATGCAATACTGCAAGGTTTCGAGGATTCGTGTATCAGAAGGATGCAATGGTGAGAGGGGATGGGGATCAAGCTTTGAAGATACCTAATGCAAGGAGCGAGGATCATGTTTCAAAGATACCTAATACAGGACAAAGTGGGGATTGGGGAGATTGGAATAATAGTACCAACAAGGATCGAGGCTTGTTGATCAGGAATCAAGAACACAACATACCCTATACCAACATAATGAGCTAGAGAAACTAATGTCCATGTACCCAAAAGTAGCAATACAATGGGGATTGAGATTCAAGGTTGCAAGATGTCAAATACTCTTTAGATGTTTTGACAAGGAAATTTCCTAGAACCCACAATATAGCAGAGGTTCAAGCTCAAGGATGTCAAATACTATGAGGATCGAGGGAGGGGAAAACCAATTGCTTCAACCCAATTGCAAGGAGAGAAGCAAAACTCTAGAATTCTAACAGTTAAAGCAAAGTGAGGGCTCAAGGAGCACGAAACCAAAGGCAAGGGATCAAATAAACAAGGGCGTGGGGAATGAAAGAAAGGCATGACATTATGCAAAAGTCTGAAATCCCACCCAAAGCAAGAAAGTGACCCAAACACCCCCAAACTTAAATAAATTAGAAAAGGGGCATTACAAGTCCACCCTTCCCAAAATTGCATGTCCTCAAGTAATTGCAAATTCAGCTACTTCATTTCTTCTTATTCTTCCCAAGTCGTATCCTCTCTAGGCAAGTTCTTCCAATGGACTAAATACTTTGTGATGGCCCTATTTCCCAACTTCTTCACCCCTATGACATTGATGGTATCTACTACCCATACGGAGGGCACACTCTATTATCTGTGAACCCTAAATCAATGAGAGTGGATTATAGAGAGTAGATTACAAGCATACAATGCCATAATGGAAACATACCAATGAGTGCATGATAAGTGGAATTGTAGTAGTAATCTCCAAGTGCAACCATTTGATTCATGCTACCTATTGACATTAATTGTGTTGGCAAATGGTCAGCGCTCCCCCCGGGATTCGTGACAAGGGACTAACCGCCTCCCGTGTGATCCATGTCTCTACCCTTTGTATCGGCCGTTGATAGATCGATCTTTTGACGCAACGGCAAACATGGGCCAACAATTGGTATTAGAGCATTGGGTCACGAGTTCAAATCCCCTTGGGTAACGTTGAGGGGGAGATTGTTGGCAGATGATCAACGCTCCACTCGGGATTCGTGACAAGGGACTAACTGCCTCTCGTGCGATCCATGTCTCTACCATTTGTATCAAGCGTTGATAGATCAATATTTTGACGCAACGGAAAACGTAGGCCAGCAAACTGTATCTGTCCATTGAATGTACCTGTCCACCTATTTGTTTGCAATAACTAAAACAACAAGTGAGCTTCTCAATAGTCAAGCAAAAAACTCCTACCAGAAAGAGTCGAGAGATCTACTATCCCCGTCACTATTAGTGTTTTTAGACAAACCATGTAGCCTAAACACCTCTCTAAGAAATAATCTACCATCTCAGGAGAGCTTGTGATGAAAAACATGAGCACACTTTCCCCACGTTGCTTAGGAACAAGCAATGGTCATGGTAGACTTGGAGGGAAGACATGATCTACTTCATGCCATTGGCAAGCAATGCACTTGTTGTTGTGCTTGACATCATCCTCCTGGAAACCCTTCCATGAGATTCTCTCTTATTTTCTTGCAAGTATTGAAGGATCCAAACTATCCCACCATGAGTGTAATATGCAAAGATTTCAGAATCTCTTGTTTTGTCTTAAACTTAGGCACTAACAAGGTTCAAAAGTAAACCATTTGTTGTCAAATATTTATTCTCCTTTACATTTCCATCTGAGATGTTAGCAACAAACATATATGTAATGCCCCCAATCAGACAACCTTAGAAAATAGACAATTTTTCTAATGTGTACAAGTTGAAATAATAATAAAATGCCTAAGTGTGGATGCCAAACCCCAATGAAATTAATGCTAAACAGCAATATAACAAACCTGCAAAACCCTTATCAATCAAAATACACAACTACAAACAACAGACCCAAAATCCCACAAGCTGATATGAATTTTAGAACCCTCAAATGATGAAAACATGACAAATGTACAAGCAAATCTGATGTATAATAGCTGCTAAAATGTATGAAACCCTTAAGTACACTTCAACATACATCATAAATTATTTATGAGGGTAGATCTGAATTTTATCACAGCAAAATAACTAGTTCAAGCATCTGTTATAACAGAAATTGGATCTAAAATGAGGCACCATAATACCAAACTTGTTTTTTATCAAACCAGCAATTTATTCCAAAGTTTATGTAACATCAAAACCTCTATTAAGGCTGCAACAGCTGATTAATATTCAAATATTGGCAGATCTGCAAATATACAATTTCAGAAAGAGCTTATAGCAGCAACTCTACTAACAAATGTACAAAGAAGCTTATTTATGAAAGGCTTAAAATAAAGGAACAAAGATTAACTATGCCATATAAATAGAATTTGACAGCTTAAAAATAAAGGAACAACTCTTCACTTTTCAAGTCAATGAATCCACAAACCACAACCAAGCGCTAAGTAAAACGAATTAGACACAAATTATCACTTTATATCACAAGGGAATAACATTTGAAATTCTTATTGAATTTTCCTTAGTTGTTTGTTAAAGGACTGTGGTCTTTATTTTTTGCTGCTATGGTTAACACTAAATTCAATGATTTTAGATCCTTGACTGTCAAGGAGGACCAGCCAATTGGCCATGACAAGATCAATCTAGATTCTAAGTGGACTGCAAATGATGATATCCATTTGGTCATGATGATTTTGATATCCTAACAGGGGTCAACATTAATAGTGATGTGGTCAAACAGCTGAAGAGAGGCTCTAACCCAAGAGCTTCGTCATCAAGACCTATTGCCCTCTAGTGCGGTTCTCTTTGTAGCAACAAAAGTAATTGGTTGTGTCTGATTTTTTTGGAACTTTGTGCTTAGCTTGTAGGTTCACTTTGTACAAAATGGATTGTAATTCAAAAACTGAAAAATATTAGTATCTACTTATCAGTTATGCACTATGGAATATGCATTGTGCAGTGCAATGTAATCAGCGATATGAACATAAATGAAAAAATCTATATTCCACAATTCATGTGCTACACTCATATTTATTTGCTTTTCATATCTCTATGACTTTAAAATGCCTTTAAACTTTTAAAACTGTAGATTTTTCTCATTTTTTCTACCTTTTTTAAAAAACTCATTTTTCCTAATAAAACTCCTACTTTTTTGAAAAAACTTTAACTTTTTGGTTTGCTGATTTTTTGTCCAAAAGATTTCTTTTGCTATGGTCAAGACAATTGACAAAATAGTTGTGTACCTAGTTGTATGTGTGGATGATCTGCTCATAACAGGAAATAATGAAAGGCACACTACAAATGTCGAAGTAGAACTAATTAAAGGTTTGAAATGGCATATTTGGGTCATCTTTATTATTATTTGGGTACTAAAGTGATTCGCAATCCAAGAATATTGTCATCACACAATAGAAGTATATTGGTGAAATTATAAACAAATTTGTAAACCACTCAACATGCCCATGTAACAATAAATGAAGTTGACATTAGAGTTTGAAGATGCAACTAAGTGCAAACAGCTCAATGGAAGTCTGATCTATATAACCACAAGTAGACTAGACATTTATTTGTTATTGGTGTTCTCTCTAGATTCATGCAGCAACTAAGAATCACTAGGTAACAGCAACAAGAGTACTTTGATATTGGAAAGTAACTCAAAAGTTTGGGGTTTAAAATACTCCAAAGTAACTTTCAAATTATTTGGATATTTAGATTCAAACTATGCAAGTGATATTTGAGAAGGGAAATCTATTTCAAGTTTTTTAATGAATTTAAGATAAGCAGTCAACACTTGGAAGTCAATAAAGCAGTCAATGCTAGTTCTTTCTTCAGTATAAGTAGAATATATGGCAGCTCCAAAGGCAACCAAGGAAATATTATGGCTTAGAAGGATTCTTGAGGATTTGTAAAAAAAGAATGTTTCATCAACATCACTCATGGTCAACAACACTTCTACAATCAAATTGGCAATAAAACCAGTATTTCACAACTAAATCAAGCACATCAACACCAAATTCCATTTGATTCAACATTATGTGAAAGATGGCAATGTCAAATTGATATATTGCACAACTTTAGAGTAACCAGCTGATATCCTAACAAAAGCACTTGGAAGAGAGAGTTTTGAAAAATTCAAAGGCATGCTTGGTCTCACAATAACCCCTATAGATTGGGGGGATGTAATATTATAGTATTTTTCAAATATTTGTTTTTCTTAGAATATGAACAGTCATCTTGAAGATGAACTGAAAAATCATCCTAGAGATGAATTGAATGATCATACATTGTTGATAAATATGTACTTTGCATCTCATTTCAATGAATACAATTTTAGGTTTGCGTTTCCTTGATTTTCACACTCCATTCGCTAGCCTAACAATCTTTGTTTCTTAATTGTCAACTTGACTATAACATAGCTAGTACAAGATTTAATCTATTTCACAGCATCTAATCTATGATGTGACCAAAAGAAATATTTTTCAAAACCACAAAGACTTTTCAACTCCAAAATAACCCATGATTTTGTTGACTTGAACCTGCCACATTAGATTCTAGCACTCTGCCTCATGCGGTACACATGTCCTAAATGATATACAATTCATTCTATAACTAGTAATCTAATATTGTCTTACCATCATGCAATGCTTGATATATATCTAAGAATTTTTTTATCAAATTTGTAAAACTATAACCTAATGTCAATCTCATCTCCACATGCTTCAAGCATGGAAAATAAAGCTTAGAGGTTTTCTTAAACACTTTACCATTGAATTGGCACTTCCCCTCTTATGCTTGATTAGCAAGTGGAACTACTAAAGATATGACGACTATTATTGAATTCATTCCTACTATAACTTGTTCTTCATCTATAGGAGTTGCAATGGTTTGTGATCATTGTGGATGGTTTTCTTTCCCAATATGTTGTGTTTCCAATGCTTACATGCCTAGAAAAAAGCTTAAGTCTCTCAAACATACATGGGATACTTTCTCGTACATACAACAAAGGGACTACTCCAAACACATGCTCAAATGCAACAATCTCAATCCCAAATGGTTGTTGAAGATCATGCAATGCAAGCATTGCCACATTATAGAGTCTACATTTCAATTCCTCAAATGCTTTATGTAGACATCTAAATATGTCCATACTCGACCACACTTGACTTTACCTCATTCTATCCATAAATTAAATAAATAATAATTATTTATTTATTTAATTCATCCTTATCTCACCTTTAATTAAATAAATATAAACTAACCTTATCCCCCAAACCTTCCAACTAAATAAAATTATTCAATTCCACCTCACCATCAATCCTTGTCCATTCAATCCTAGCCCTTGAATCCATCTAGATGGGTCAAGATCTAAACTTGTCACCATGTGACAAGTGTTGTAACATACCTATCCCACCCCTTGCTCACACATGTGAGGCCACCCTACCTCTTACACATGTCATAGACATGTCTCTTTCATGTTCTTCCCAATTTGAGCACACCTTGCTCTTACACCTCCTTCCCTCTTGTGACACTTGTCACAAGGCTAAGACTTCATCATCTCATTCAATCTTTTGTTTTATGCCTTTTATCCATTTCATCATCATCACTTTCTATTGTGCAATTGACTGGGTGAAAGTTGCTTTTGTGACACCTTTGGTAACTTGATTTGATGGCCAAGTGATGTGTGAAAAACCAAGAAGGAACTTTCAATGTAAGTTTTCTAAACCCCCAAAAAGTATGAAGTTATGTGCAGATCTTCGGCATAGGTGTAGTGTCAAGCCCAAAAAAAAAAAAAAAAATTTTGAGTTTTGCACTTGCAGTTTGATTTATGTTTGTGTGTATTCCAAATGGTAGTTTGTATAGAAAGTTGCAGCAATTAAAACAATGATCTTGTTGTACCCAAACCAAATTTTTTGCTTCATCAAGGCATTTTGCATAAAAGAGTCTAAACCTTGCTAAAATGATGTAAAATACAGTTTTGGGCAATATCAAGCATGGAGTTTTTGTCAATACTTTGTCAGTCAAAGTCAGTTTTATTGATCAGAACCTGAAGCAGAAACTCAAAATGAAGCATTTCACGATGGAGGAGCGTCTCACGACGGCATTTCACGTTGCACATGATCATTTCAGTGGTCAAGACAGAGTTTTTAGTGATTAAATTATGAAGATTTCTCAGAGAAAAGCAAGAAAGCGCAACTGTAGCCCAGGGGCGCCCTTCTTTTTGAAGGTCAAGATCTTGTTGAAAATACTCATAAATACAGTCAAACTCTTCAGAATTGGTCTGGCTATCCAATGAGCTATCCAGCGAAGCTTTCCGAGACCCACAGCTCCGGCAACTAGCAATAGAAGTTGAAATTTCCAAAGTTTCACATATGAGAAATTTGTCCTTTTTCAGCAAAAGCACACCTGTAGCTTGAGGGCGCCCTTCTTAAATGGGGGGTGGATCTTGGTACTTCTGGTGGCTAATGCAGTCAATTTCTTCACAACTAGTCTACTCGTCCAATGAGCTATCAAACGCAGTCATCCGAGTCCCAGAGCTCCGGCAGCCAACGTCTGAAGATGAGCTTATAATGGAGATTTCAAATTCTTTGAGCTTCTTCGTTGCGTTTCCAACGCAACTACAGCTTAGGGGCGCTAGTTAAAATGACCCTTAAGATGGTCCAATTTGCTGACGAGGTCTTCCTGACACCAGTACTACTCTAGTCCAGCTTCGCGTTGCACCAAGTTGCCTGTTAATCCGACGTTCCAGGTGATCGTGGCAGAGGTTCTACCAAGCACGTAATTTCACAGGCGGACTAGCATAAAATTTTCATTGTATTTCTACAGTCCAGAGGCGCCTAGCCTTTAGGCCTGTCAGATGAGGTCGTTCACGTTCGAAGTCTTCACGAGACTTGAGCGTAATTACTTTATCTATTCAACAAGCCCAGCCATCAGCGTCCGGGATTTGGCAAACGCTCGTACGTGCGAGGTCTTTGGAAAAATGCTGAAAAGTGAAGACATCCGAAAAATGGCTAAGTATATAGCGTATATTTTAAATAAAATACGCACTGGCATTTTTGAGGTCTTAGAAGCAGTTTTCTTGCTTCGTCACCTCTAGAGACGTCTCTTGTAGATCCTTTTGGCTGTCCGTTAAAACAAACGTGGCTTGAATCGGGTTATCCCAGCTCCAGATATTAGAGGTCAAAATAGGGCATCTGGTTGAGAGTTCAACTTTCGTCAAAATGGTGTCAGTGCAACTGTGGCTCAGGCGCGCTTTTACTTTTGAGGCCCTTAATGCATTTTTCAGATGCCTTGTGTATATTCGTTGGATGCAGAATGTCTCCAGTCATGCAGTGAGCTTGGTTGCCTGTCAGCAGGGTTCACCGTTCGTCGTCAGCAGCCGTTTGAAGTGTCAAATGGCAGTTTAGGAAAATGGTTGTCTGGAACCCGTAAATGAATTTAATCAAGGGCGCCTAATTTTTCAAGGTGTTAAATGATGGATTTTGCAGTAGTGTCTCCCAGCAGACATTTCTTCCTTGTTCAGTAGGCTTTCCGATGAATTCTCCAGCTCGGTCTCAACATCTCTCGGTCACCCGGAAATCAGTGGCGAAGATGGCCAGTCATAACTTTGTCGTCGGCTATAAAATAGGAAGTTAATAAAAAGTGCAATATCTTGAGCAAATGGACGCCTATGAGCTCAGATGATGACTTTTTGGAATCGGTGAAGTCTAACAGTGAATCCTAAAGCTTCATTCGAATTGTCAACTGAAGTTAAATAATATTTAATATTTATTTTGCATATTTTGGTATTAAAATGGCAAATCTCTAAAATTGATGCCTTTGCAAATTGCATGATGAATATTAATTTATTATTATTTATTTCCGGACTCAGTGTCAGTATCAGTGTAACTGAAAGGGGTCCAATCAGAAGCCTTCTATTTTCAGCTGAGGTTTTAAATCTTGCAGTCAACAAGTTGGTGCAAATTTTCTCTTATTTAAACATGGCACCTTCATTTATTTTTCACCAAGCTTCAAGAGAAATTCGTATTTTTAAAGAGAAATCCATATTTTCAAACAAAATTCGTTTTTCTTCAAGGCAAAGGCGTGTTTTTCAAGAAAAATTCATATTTCTTCAAAGCAAAGACGTATCTTCAAGGCAAATTCGCAATTCTCAAGTAAAGGCGAATTTTAGCAATCAAAGGCGAATTCATCATCAGTTCACAAAGGCGATTTCATCAAACACTTCTTTTTGCAGGTTAAAGTTCACATTCATCAACAAATTTGAAGAATAGGGGCGATTTTCACAAAAGAAAGAGCTTATTAAAAACGTCTTTTTCCTCCTTGTTTCTCAAATTTCTCTCAGTTTTCAATTCGCATGTTCCTGAAATTGGCAAAATTCGACAAGTCTCAGCATCTGGATCATTTCTATATAGCTTTCTCGAATTAAAATTATGCGTTTGATTTTTCAGGAATTTTTAACTTCAGAACATTCGTTCTTGAGTTTCTAATTTTCTCAACTGAAAACTCTTTGCATGGTCGAGTAGAAATCAGATTTTCGCATTTCTGACGTTCTGGGTTGTCTTAGAATCTTTTTCTGGACAAAACCCATATCTCAGATTTTTCGCTGAAAATTGACCTTCGATAGGCTATTTTTAGCCTCAGCAGGCTATTTTTAGCTTTCCAGAAATCTTGTCAGAACATAGTCAAGTTCACAGTCAACAGGCGAGTTTTCCAGAGTACAGTACACACAGACTGAATTCAAGACCAAATCGGTCTTAATTCATGATTTCGTTAGAAAAGCTGAGACCGATTTGTATCAAGCTACAGAGGAGATGTTGGCCATCACTTCAGTTACAGAGCCGCCAAAGTTACCAGTCAGTGAAATGCTAGTTTGAGTGTGTAAAGATTGCCAAGATTGCTCAAGTTGCTGACATTCAGATGTTGATGCAGTTAACAATCTCGTTGAGGGATTGGTTGTTCGAGATCACGGCCAGTAGACTTCAGTTCCCACCTCTCAGGATAGACATTACACACAGGAGTTAAACTTGGCGTTACCTTTTCAAGTTAACTCGCTGTCTCATCTCATGCATATCTATTATGGGATTAGCTTTATTCACTTGGAGTTGTATTTAGGTTTTACGTTAACTGATGGTAGTGTTCCAGTTAACTTGCTTTCAATAAGGACATGCATGCTTGCACAATTGTCCATTTTTAGATTAGATGTTTCGGTTAACTGATGGTAGTTTTCCAGTTAACTGTATAGTTTACTTTATTAGGGTTTAGCAATAAATCTTGCATGCATTGCAAGATCAGAGTTGACTCAAGGTGATTTTAGGGTTCCCTACACCTTCGATGTCTATAAATAAGAGCTTTTGCTCATTTGTAAAGAACTTTTGCACGAGAGAGAAATATATGTTGTGCCTACCTTGCCCTCAATATTGCTCGCTCAGATCTGTCATGAGTATTTACTATTGTGATGAATTGTTATGCCACATAGGGTTTCATGCAATTATGATGGTGAATGCTTGCCTTAGTTAGATATAGTGGCTAGTTGATCGTAGATTGTATGCGTGTCTCGCCAATGCAATTTATTATCCTAGTTGGCTATCCTTCATGTTATGTGTTAAATAAACTCGTTCAGATTGAGCTGATAGATGTGCCACCTTGCCTTCAAGTTGAGAATTTGTTCTTGGTTATCGTATGATGTGTGTGAATAATAAACTTATTCAGATTGAGCCGATAGATGTGCCACCTTGCCTTCAAGCTGAGAATCTGTACTTAGTTTATCGTGTATTGTTGTTTCCAATAAGCCTATTCAGACAAGCAGATAGTTGTGCCACCTTGCCTTCACGTGAGTCCGCACGCTTATCGTCAAATAATCATCCCTCGCTCCATTTCCTCATGCTTTGTTTTCTTGAGGAAACTGGATAGATTTAAAGTAGATAGCTTAGTTGTAGTTAATGATCTGCGAAACCGAAAATCCTTAGCTGCAACGTTCTTGGTTTTCTTAACCTTGTGCCTCTTCCAACTGAGAACAAAAAGATAGGACTTAGATTACTTTTCTTTTCCATGCATTCCAGCACTACGAGGGAGCTTCCCCTCCTAATTTGAAGAGCACTCATTACGCAGTGTGCATAGCTATCCGTACAAACCTGCACTCTAGAGGTGTTAGTTTTTACGCCAACAAATCTCATACACAATATTATTCAAATACAATGCCAAACATGAAGCAAATAGCATTACAAACAAGAATAACACTTAGCAGCAATACCCAGAGGGTTTTCTTGTATTAAATTGACAAATTACACATTCCTAGCACTGTTGTTCATACACAGGTCTGAGAATGGCTTCAGCTACAGCAATAAACCTTCAAATACAATTGCCCAAACTCAAGAACAGCTCAATACAATCAGCAAATGTGCAGGACATAAGTAGGAAGCTAGACGCCACCACCAAAGGGAGAAATTGGCACAAAACCCTAGCCGCTTCACAGCTGCAGCTCCCACGTCCAAGCTGGGAATGGTACAGCCTTGTGATAGTCTGAAAATGCAATGAAATGTCTGCCAATCTGCCTCAAAAATCCAACGCCTAACCCTCCTTGACTCAGCAAATGCTTTGAATGCCATATAAGTTGCCAAACAATGTTTGCAAATGCAACGAATAGATGGCACGGCCTGTTCTGGAAAGGGTCGACCAGCCAAAGGAAGATTTTCTGATTTGCAAATAACTCCACAAACCTATTCTTTGATATTCGAGCACAAACTTCGGATATTCAAAAACTGAAAGTCTTCCAAAAACTTCACTATAAAGCCCTAGTGTCATTCCTAAATGGCAATCACCTTCAATCCCCAAGATTGGATCTCTCACCAACGTCGGAGATGTCGCCAACGAGGAATTTCATCCCCACAAACCCTTCTGAAGAAAGCTCCTCCAGAAATAGAAGTGTTCTTATACCAAAATCAACATAAGGAATGAGTTTCTCAAATGGAGCACTTTTATATCATGCCAAAACCCCACACCTCCTTTTGGCTTTTCACTTTTAAAATATTTAATCTTTATTTTTTTAACTCCTCATTGTGGCGCCCAAACATAAAAAGGACCTTACCTTTTAATTTTAAATATTTAACTTTAGCGCCCACAATAGTCCTTAATTAAAATAATGATAAAGTTAAAACTTTAATTTAACTTTATTATTTATAACTTATCATTATTTAATTTAAATTCACCAGCTATATCCAAAGCCACAATAACACTAAAAATGACATCCACTAACAATACTAAAAATAGCGAGAAAGACACTGGCTCCGTCGGTGCCCGGGTGCCCGAGACTAACTTACTAAAAATAGTATGGAAGAAATCACCAAAAATACTCCAGAAAAGGGCATTGCACAACTCCCAACCACATCATGCTAGATAAACTAAGTCCAAAGTTCCCTAACCAAGCCCCGTTAGCCTACGAGAACGACTGAATAGGCTAACTCTGCCAAACTATTGAATAGGCTAGGAAGGGGACATTACAATAAGCTGTTCTTAAATGCATGGATCTTTCTATATCTACATGTACTTGCATCACTTATATATCTAAGGTACTATATCTCTAATATATTTATTTTTCCATGTTGGCATACAACTTGTGTTGCTACAAAGTCTTGAGCACTTGTTGAATATGGCCAAAAATGAGAATATTGTCAAAGTAGACAACAAATGAAGTTGTGAATATCCAAACAATATCATTCATCATCTGCAAGAATGTCAAGGATGCTTTGATCTCGCTGAAGCACATAACCAACCATTCAAGCAAACTTGCCTTAGCTTTGAAGGTTATCTTCCAAACATCTAAGGGTTCAACAATAAGATGATGGTACCCTAATGTAAGGTCTAGCTTAGTGAAGAACTTGGCATTACAAAGCTAATCCAATAGATTCTAATTCTTAGAATGCGGATAGTGGTTCTTCACAATATCTTGTTGAGAGCTTTTTGAATTCTACCCACAATTTCCATGTGTCATCCTTTGGTGTGAGGACAGTGGACCTATCATGAGGAAACAAGCTAGGCATTGTGTCCTTCTCCACATGTTCATGGAAATGGTGTTTGATCTCTTCATTCTCAAGGAATGAACAAAGGTATAGAGAGGCACTTGGAAGAGATAATCTTAGAATCAAATCAATAGTATGGTTCACTACACACTATTTAGGCGCTCTAATAGGAAACTCAAAATTTTCTTGTAATCCTACAACATTTTGTGTACTTGTTTTGTTGAATGGGTTGTGGCATCAAATTGTATTGCAAGGCTTCTTTGCCTTCAAATCTCACCATGAAACATTAATTTCTACACTATTGGCACAAATGAGTGAAAGCTTAGGGTCTACTTGTAGTATGCAATATCTATCCATACCAACATCTATAATAACATTTAGGGGATTAGCTTCATAGATTGCACAACAATGGAAGAGAAATGGTTGCCCAAGTAAAATATCACACAACTCTAATGGTGCTACATCACAAAGCATTGTATTTTGAAAAGGCTTGATTTTGTACACCAAGTGACACTAATAAGTAACACACTTCCCAAAAACCACTAAACCATCTAATGGAGTATGGTGTTAAGTGAGGCATCCTTGGCAAGTTCAATCTTTAAAATGATTCAAGAGAAACCAAATACATCTTTGTCCATTAACCCACATTTAAGAACGGAACAACCTTTTGCTTCTAGATTAGAACTAGAAAATGAGGTCAAATTGGTAATTGTTACCCTAGTACTTAGTTCACAATCCACAACCTATTTGCCTTTCTATGGTAGAACTAGATGCTTCTATTTGTATTTGTGCAAGAACTTTCCAAACACGACATCATTTGGTAGAGTGTCTATGAGAATTATGTATTGTGCACCATTTGTCAATCTTTGATTGCTTCTTTTGTTCCTCAACTAATGCTTCTTCTAAGAATGATACAAAGGTCCTTTTCCTTGCTTTGAGTTTTGTTAAGCTTTAGACTAGAATTCTTACTCTACAACTTACCATGGAACTTAGTAGAGTCTTCATTCTTAGACTTGTGCTTTCCTTTTGCTTCAAATTTCCATGCATACATGTAGGCTTCTCCTTACATGCCTTAATTCTACTAGCACGATAAAGACCTTAAAAAGCCAATTCCTTACAAAATTGGTTTGATCTTTAGGTGTGGACTCAAATTTACAAGCATTTGGTTCCAAGTTCTAATCTCATGAACCAACGCCAATATGCACCTTACATGCCTTACTCTCACCAACACAATACAAAGTCCTTACAAAATGATTTCCTTATTGAAGTCCCCAGTTTGGTCTTTTGGTGTGGAACAAAATTCGCAAGTATTTTGTTCTAAGTTCCTACAAAAGAAGTAGGAAGGAATTCATTGTCAACTTGGGTATATGGTCTTAAGCCTAACTGATACTACAATTTTCGAGTTTGTTCACTCTTTAATGTTCAAATTGGAAGTCAAAGAATAGAAAATATTTGTGTAATCTTGAACACAATAGTCATGTATTTGATAAAGCTAGGAATACTTGACATACTGTTCATCATAATTTTCAATAGGATAATAGGCTACTTCCAAGGCTTCAATAAAACTATTCAATTCCCCAGTTTGTACAAGTATAAGGTCATCCTTGTGGGTAGTTCAAATTATGCAATTGGAGGAGTGTTGATGCAGCATGGGTACCCCGTTGCATTCAAATCAAGAAAGCTTAATGACAAAGAAAGGAATTACCCGACCCATGAGAAGGAAATGACGGGGATAGTTCACTGTTAAAGAGTTTAGCGTCACTACTTGTTGGGTGTACCGCTTGTGGTGCAAACGGATAACATTTCATCCACCTACTTGAAGACGCAGGCTAGCCTGACGCTGAAGCAGGCAAGATGGCAAGAATTGTTGGCCAAATTCAACATGGAGTTTGAATTCAACCCTAGAAAGGCCAATGTGGTGGCGGATGCATTGAGTCGAAAAGCTCAACTCGGCGCTTTACAGGAGACTGTGACAAGTTCTGTAGAGAGTCAAGTTCGGCTCTCCGATTCAATGTTGGAATCTATTCGGGAAGGTTTAAATGTTGATTCCCAAGCATATCAGATCATGCTGCAAGTCAAGGCCGAAAGGACGCAAAGATTTACCATCAAGGATGGGTTGTTGTTCTTTGTTGGTGGCCGATTGTATATTCCTAAGTGGAAGGATCTGCGTAAGACATTGCTACAGGAATGCCATGATTCTACCTGGGCAGGGCACCCGGGGCAGAGAAGAACTTTGGCGCTAATCGAAAGAGGATTGTATTGGCCTAAAATGCAAGACGACATGGAACATTATGTAAAGACTTGTCTGATTTGTCAGCAAGACAAGGCAAGCACGAGTTTTCCGGGTGGGTTATTGGAAACCCTTCCAGTTCCAGTCAGGCCGTGGGCCTCAATTAGCATGGATTTTGTGATTGCATTACCTAGTGTGGGTGGGTTTGAAAGCATAATGGTGGTCGTAGACGGATTCTCCAAATATGCAACCTTTGTTGCATGCAAATCTCCATGTAGAGTTGAGGATGCTGCAAATTACTTTTTCCGATTTGTAGTAAAGTATTGGGGTGTTCCACTGAGTATAATCTTAGATCGGGATCCCCGATTCACGAGCAACTTCTAGGCAGAGTTGTTCAAGCTAGTTGGCATGAAGATTTTGAAGTTGCAGAGAACTGTAGTAGGCGACTCAAACTCGAAGTCACTCTATAGACTACGCCTACCTTCCTACGAGCCAACAATTATATTTATGCAGCGGAATTATAAACACAACAATGCAAAATAATTCACAAGATAATGCAACTCGGATTTGGGACAACAGAACATAGATTATATTATGCGCCACAATAGATAAACTCAGATCAACATCCATATCCGACGAGGAACTTCTGGTTCGGCTGTGCTGATATTGACCAAGGTTCAGCTTGCTTACAATGTATAGTTAGGTCCCAGGGGCGACTACAATTCTCTACAACTCGGTTGGGTTTGTCACACTGTATCCCGTCCCTTAGCCCCGCTATCTAATTACAATGCAAATACAATTCCCAGCTTTCCCAATTCGCAATCCAACTCCTGCGTATTCCCCACCCAGCAGAACACAATGAGTTATTATAGAACTCAGATAATGTATCCGTTACAATTCATAATCCGGATCAAGGTATCCATTACAAACAATGGACACATCACAGGGTCAATGCCAACACTTGGCAGCAAAGTCTTTAATGAACTCGGATGAACTCGTCGTCCCAGCTTGGCGGTATGAGAAACAGCATCCCGCGCTCCACGGAACCTCTCTTTGAAACGGACCATACAGCTAGCACATTGAATCCAAGATTTAGACGCAACTCAGTCTTTTGGTTTCGCACGCAACTTAGCATTGATCACAAGTGCCAACACTTGGATACTTTGCATCACGCAACTCCGATTCAAATCCCACACAACACAGATTCTGGCAACTCAGCGACATCCCATGTAACTCAGATCGGCAACATCCCGTGCAACTCAGGTTGACAACTTAGGAACATTGCACTTCCTAGCCGACCACAACCCATGCAATCCAGGTTCAAGCTCAACAGACAATACCCCCTTACAATCTCCCCCACTTTAATTAAGTGACGACCTCCTCACTTGGGCCACGCTCTAAGTGTTGGAGTACTTCTGTACTTTTCATTGTGCAGCTGAGTTCTTCTGCAAGAACTCGAGAACATTATCCTCGTATTGCCACAATGCTTCAGCTCGCTCCCAGCTTGCTTCATCACGCAGATGACCTTCCCAAACTACTAGAAACTCATTCCTCTTGAAGTCTCCATAGCCTCGACTACGCATTGCAGTAACCTCCTGCACACCATGCTCAGGCTTGTTATCACGGAATCTAGCAGCGCTCGTTCCACGGATAACCCCCCTACGAAACTTGTTTGTTTCCTAGGATTCGTGAAGTTCAAGTACGCATAATGAAGTGATTTTTAAGCTACCTCGAAATGCGTTTCAAAGCCTCGAACAGTCAATTCGAGCATCCCCCTATGTTCGCCTCGCGAAGACCTTCGAAACGAGCTCCTTCGCGAAGTCTCACTGTTCGTACTTAGCGAATTGCGGAAAATGCAGTGGCACTGAAAAAGTGCGCTCTTGCTCTGAAGCCAAAATTTGGCTAAGTATGAAAAGCGCAGGGGCGCTAAATTTTAGCGCCCCTGCATGAAAGTGAACTTTTTTCCAAAATGTAATAGCGCTGAATTTTAGCGCTATTACACTTTTTCCCGACACTTAACCTTTTTGGCCCTGGCACGTTTCTTCATGATTTTCGCGTTTTTCGTCAATCGTGTCACTTTTCGTGCCTAAATTTATTGCTCGACTTGAGTTAGGTTTTTTATTTTCTCTTTCACTTAAAAGTCTTTTAATTCGCCATTTTCATTGTTATGATTTTTGTTCTTCCTCTCTTCATGCTGGGCGAGTTTTCTTCAAACTGCAAACACGTTTTTCTGAGATTTTCGACATTCCTCTCCAACACTCTTCGCGTTTCATTTTGTCTCTTTTCAAAGGTCTCCAAAGTCAGAGTGATCAAAGTTCCAGTTGTTTCTGATGACTGCCAGTAAACCTCCATCTTCTTCGAAAGCAAAAGGAAAAATGAAGTACAAATATCAAGGTGTTTATCCGCCGACCGTAGTGTCCTCCAAGGTGGAAGAGATAAAAGACACGGAGGTTGGTCATCAGGACTTGGTTGATTTTGCAAAGCAAACAAAGACGAAGCCTCTTCCTGATCCAATGAGAGCAATCGTACATAGCAACCTTCATTTGGTGGCAATGTTCCCTACAGCTGCACATAATACAAAGTTTGTTCTTCAGGTGGCGTCTCATTACATCAGAGAAAGTAGAAGTGTGATCGATTCTTCCGAGCACAAGATTCTAAGACTCGACCCTGATTTCTTTGACATTGTTTTCAAGGTTCCTCATATGGAGAAATACATTGATATTTCTATATCAAAAGCACAAGATGTCTTTGACGCTGATCCCAATAAAGCTAAACACTTAATAAACACTCAATGGTTAAATAAGCCTAGATCATCTGTTTCCAGATGGCCGAAAGGACTCCTACGAAGTGATTTCAAGGATGACATCAAAGATATGATCACATTTCTAAGCAGAGTGAAAGGCTTGCCTGAATCATCCACTTTTCATGATTGGATGTATGAATACATCAGGATCATAAGAAGACAGAAGGTGCATATTGACTGGGGCAAACAGATTAGTGATGAAATACATGAGCAGTTGATCAATGCTCCTTCTACATTGATGTTCTATATGACTTCTTACCTAGTGTACGCAGCGGCTGTAATGAGACAATTCCTAGGTCTATCTACAAAAGGGAATCGGATGATGGTACCTGTGTACAGATTTTTCTATCAACTGGAGCTGAAGGAAAGTTTTCATCACTTCAGGCGGGTCACAGATGCTTTCTTTGCGCCTTTGCTTTTCAATTTTGATCCAGCTCTTGAAAGAAGGAGAGTATCCGACGAGGCATATAAGGTGGTAAGTAAAGTTGGGTGCCTATTTCTTCAATTCCCAACGTTTACTTACTTGAGAGTAGGATGCTACACTGGTTGTCCCTACATGCTACCACGTTATCCTTCGGATAAGTGGGTTCTCATGGAAACTTGCAGACAGTTGATGTCAGTGCAAAAAGAACGAAGAAGCAACCACAAGCGTGGATTCAAGTTCCCACTGACCATCGGCCGATATACTATCCCTACTGCACAAAAGCTAAGTCTGTTTATGCTGAAATGCAGATCATGACAATCAAGACCTACAGGTATAGGTTTGATTTTGATTACCGAGATGTCAGAAAAAGATTGCAAAAGGGTCATCATCACAAGTACCGTTTTGAGGACATCTGGGCTGATTGTAGAGATGAAGAAGCCATTCGCAAAAAGGACTATTGCAGGTTGACTGTTCAACAGATCAGAGATCTTGATATTGCTGACCTACCAGAGGATTTTGCAGATCCAGGTGATATCATGAATGCTGTCTATGATGAGCAAGAAATTGCTAAAAGGCCGTTGCCTGCAATTCAATGGTCTAGAAAAGAAATTACCAGCATAAGAGAGAGGTTGAGGCCAATCCTAGCCAACACTGCAGAATGGTTACATAAACATGGTTATGAAATGAAAAGTTTCAGAACAGACTCAGAAGGAGAGGAATCCGAAACAGAAGCTCGCCAACAGCAAGAACTCCGCAACAAAAATAAATCAGCAGCCGTTCCCACTTCTTCACAAAGAGGTCCTAGGATCAAGTTCATTGTTGGCAAGAAAGATACCCAGTCCGTCCCAGAGACAGAAATCACGGAATCTAATCCATCTCGCTCTAAAGGTAAAAAGTCTATTCCAGAGGAGGTAGATTCCGATGAAGAAGAAACTTCAAGTGATCAATCCGCTGAAGATGAAGATTCAGCAGAAGCAGACTCCGATGCAGAAGAGGTTTCTAAAAGTGGGCAAGAGACTAAAGAAGATTTTGAAGAAGGATCTGAAGGTGATTTTGAAGGTGAACCAGAATCGGAGAGACAAGAGGGTGATCAACAGGAACCCGGGCATGATCAAGAAAGAACTACTTCTCCTCCTGAGAATGTAGTTGAGGAAATTCCCAGAACGTCATCGCCTGTGACTTCCAATGTTCCTCATACCCCTCCAAATTCAAGAACTCCTCCACCTCCTGTTCCCTCGTCACCTATTCCTACCACATGCATTCCTGCAGCTTGAGATATCCACTATCCTCGCAGATCAACCTCGCTTGATACTCCCTCGACAAGCATCCATACGGTTGATATACTGTCGAGCCCTCCATCGTCCATTCCTAGCCTGTCTTTGCCAACGTATGATATCACTTCTGAAAATGAATTCAATCGTTTCATGAATGAGTCAATGCATGATCAGCTCAATGTGCCAACTACAGGAGCAATGATGACAGACACTTCTCCTATTGTCACGATACCTATGGTAACTTCAGACGTGACAATAACTTCAGAAGTAGCAATGACGGCTGAATTGACAGTAAATCCAGAAGTTCACACTTCCATTCTTCCCCCTTGGCTAATATCTCAAGTGTCGAAGCGTAAAAAGCAAATGATTTCTCCGGAGGAGCTCGACCTCGAAGAGATAGTCCTTCCAAAAGCTAAAGGGAAGAAAAAAGCAAAGGTATACTCAAGGCTGAACGTTGATAAATCTGGCCACAAGTATGCAAAGATTGGCATACCACCGCATGAAGAAGGTGATGTCAATATGGAAGACTACACGGTGACAAAGGTTCAGCTTGGCAAGGTTACCAATGAAAGTGCAAAAGCCGATGCGCAAGTCACTTTGGATATCTTGGCTGGAAGATTGGATAAAGTAGAGCAAGCTCGCAATATGTACAAACAGAGGGCAAAGCATTATGCCACTGTTGTAAAGAGACTTGCAGGTTCTCCAAGTAATGCACAACCGCTGACGGTGGTAAGTATTGAAGACCCAGCTGTCAAGAAAGCTGAGAAGTTCGCCTCCAAAGGCAGAGTGTTGTATGATTTTGTTGAGAAGATCATTGAACACAGATCTCAGATTATAATGGCTGCGGATGAGAAAACTACCTTGTTGGCCAAGCTCACCACAGAGCTTGATAAAGAAAAAAGTGTACTTTCCCAGGAGCGCAGACATGGAAAAATGCCTGTTGTCATGGTCGGAGATGAAACAGGTAAAGCTCAGTAAATTGGTGGAAGTTGGGGTAATTCCTGACAAAGAAAAGTTTGTTGAGGTAAGAGAATCCTTGAAACATCGAATTCAAGTAATTCAATCTCTTACGGAAGATCTCCACCAAGTACAGGAAGATGTCGAAGGACATCGTGTTATTCTTGAGAAAGGTATCAAAGAGTTGCCTGGTCAACTTCTTGAGGAAAATCGTATCTTCCTGCCGGCCACAGAAATATCTCAGATCTACAAAGAAGCCATCATGAAATTGATTGACAGTTCAGACTTTTCAGAAGCTCACTGAACATCATTTGTGATACAAGGCTCACATTGGATAACCTGAAAACGCATCTTGACAGGTGCAAGAAGGTTCACTCATCTGCCATGAGATCGATCACGAGAATTCACACCATTGTGGATTACACCGTTGGTCCAGATGAGAAGTTTGTGCAGGAGACTAGGAGGAAATATGAAGACTTCCGCGCCCAAGGCAAAGAAACATGAAGCAGCCTCCTATTCTCCAGTGTTAGACATTTCCGGTGCATCCCTTTATGCATCTTGTAAATATTTCTTGACATTTTCAAATGTCTTTTTGTAAATTGTAATTACACCAAGTTCGAAGATGTAATATTTTGAAAACAAATTACACTTTGACTTTGGTCAAAGTTAGGTGAGATCTCCTAAAATCGCTCACCTAACTTTCCTTAATTTCCTCAATCAGTTTCCTAATTTTGCTCATCCCTCTTTCTATATAATGTGAGGGATTTCTATTGTAAATTCATCCTTTAGTATTTTGCAACGAAGTGCTGCCCTTTTTGAAGCAAAATTGTGAAACTTTGCGTTCATGCTTTGTGAATGAAATCTGATCAATAAAGAAGAGGATTGCAAGCCAAACTTTGCGTTGGATTCGATACTTTTGTGAATTGATCTTATTTGGTGGTGATTAGCTTGAGAAATCTGAAGGACTCTAAGTGATTTATGTAAACTTTGTGTTGCATCTATTATTTAGATTTGCATTTGTGTTTTTGTTTATCTTTCGGTTGGATGATCTACAAGACTTTGTGCTTGTAATCGTTCATGCTATTTGATACTTTGGTTGGATAATCTACAAGACTTTGTGCTTGTAATTGTTCATGTTGTTCGAGGAATTGCTGCGTCTAAGAAGACTTTGTGCTTCTAACGTGACAAACGATACATTTTCACAGATCCAACATTGATAAAGCTACGGAACGACTTTGTGCCTTCGTGAGCTTTCCCTTTTAGTTTATTTGTCTATTGTTAATTACTTCTGGTATCTCTACGCTTTGCTTTGACAAGATAGAGGTATTGGTATTACTGCTAGTTGTTCGTTTCAAGTTATTAAGAATTGTGAACTTCCAACAGTGAAGCATTGTAAACATCTTCTCTGAAAAAAGAGAGAAGGATGAATGTAACACACCCCCCCCCCACTTCGTAAGTTTTGTGTACATTTTGTAATTACTTGTTTGTTTTACTATCGCTTCTGTTAGCAGTAAGAAGGACGCCTCCCCTTTCCGAGAGGAGAGATTTACATCTCACATAGTTGTGGCTGAAGTCCAGGTTGTGTAATCTATTGAAAAGCTGATTACATAATTTTCACCCAACAAGGCTCGACTACATTAGCTAGCCCTTGAGTTGACACGTTTCGCTCAGGATCTTCCTCATCAGCATGATGAGGTTTTAACTGGTTGACATGAATAATTGGGTGAATCTTCATGTGCAAAGGCAACACTAATCTATACACAACTTTCCCAACCTTGGTAGAGATTTGAAAAGGGCCATCATACCTCCTCATCAATGCAAAGCTCTTACCCTTCGGTGGCTTGAACTGGTTCAAGTCCATCCGAAGCATAACTCGGTCTCCGACTTGGAAGTCCTATAGCTTCCTCGCTACATCAGCAAACCTTTTCATCCAATCACTCGCCTTGGTTAGATGGTACCGAGCTAGATCCACACGCTCAGTCCATGCTCTTAGATAATCTGTGGCTCCAGTGCCTTCACCCATGTATCCTTTCAAAACTGAGTGCAGAGTGAGGGGCTGCTGCCCCGTAGCAAGTTGGAAGGGTGAGTACTGACTCGACCCCAACTTCTGTAGATTGTAGCTGAACTATGTCACATCCAGCAAATGGAGACAATTCACTTGATTAGACCAAACGAAGTGCCTCAAGTAATCTTCCATCACCGCATTGATCCGCTTAGTCTGGCCATCCGTCTGAGGATGGTGACTAGTGGACTTCAAAATCTTCGTGCCAACTGGCTTGAACAACTCTGCCCAGAAGTTGCTCATGAATCGAGGATCCCGATTTGAGATTATACTCAGTGGAACACCCCAATACTCTACTAGAAATCGAAAAAAGTAATCTGCAGCATCCTCAACTCTACATGGAGATTTGCATGCAACAAAGGTTGCATATTTGGAGAATCCGTCCACGACCACCATTATGCTTTCAAACCCACCCACACTAGGTAATGCAATCACAAAATCCATGCTAATTGAGGCCCACGGCCTTACTGGAACTGGAAGGGGTTCCAATAACCCACCCGACAAACTCGTGCTCGCCTTGTCTTGCTGACAAATCAAACAAGTCTTTACATAATGTTCCACGTCGTCTTGCATTTTAGGCCAATACAATCCTCTTTCCATTAGCGCCAAAGTTCTTCTCTGCCCTGGGTGCCCCGCCCAGGTAGAATCATGGCATTCTTGTAGCAATGTCTTACGCAGATCCTTCCACTTAGGAATATACAATCGGCCACCAACAAAGAACAGCAACCCATCCTTGATGGTAAATCTTCACGTCCTTTCGGCCTTGACCTGCAACATGATCTGATATGCTTGGGAATCAACATTTAAACCTTCCTGAATAGATTCCAACATTGAATTTGAGAGCCGAACCTGACTCTCTCCAGAACTTGTCATAGTCTCCTGTAAAGCGCGAGCTAAGCTTTTCGACTCAGTGCATCCGCCACCACATTGGCCTTTCCAAGGTTGAATTCAAACTCCATGTCAAATTCGGCCAAAAATTCTTGCCATCTTGCCTGCTTTGGCCTCAGTCTAGCCTGCGTCTTCAAGTAGGTGGATGAAATGTTATCCATCTGCACCACAAACGGTACACCCAACAAGTAGTGACGCCAAACTCTTAAACAATGAACTATCCTCGTCATTTCCTTCTCATGGGTCGGGTAATTCCTTTCTCTTTCATTAAGCTTTCTTGATTCGAATGCAACGGGGTGCCCATGTTGCATCAGCACTCCTCCAATTGCATAATTTGACGCATCAATTTGCACTTCAAATGCCTCGGTGAACTTAGGCAATGCCAACACAAGTTCGCTTGTCAGCCTTTGCTTCAACTCATCAAAAGCTCCCTAATGCTTTTCCTTCCAAGACCATACCCGATCCTTCTTAAGGAGGTCTATAAGAGGCGTTGCGATCTTAGCAAATCCTTTGACAAACTTTTTGTGATAGTTTGCTAGTCCAAGAAACTAATGCAACTCATGCACAGAACTCTGCTCAACCCAATCTTGTATAGCCTTCAACTTGTCCTGCTCGGGCTTAATTTTGCCGTTCCCAACAACATGGCAGAGAAAGTGCACCTCCCTCTAAGCAAAGGAGCACGTCTCCTTTTTTAGGTACAACTGATTGTCTCTCAGCAATTCAAAGGCTTGGGCCAGATGAGCCTTATGTTTATCCAAGGTCTTGCTATAGATGAGTATATCATCTAGATACACGACCACACATTTGTCCAGCATAGGGCGGAAGACATCATTCATCAATGTGCAAAATGATGCGGGGGCATTGCACAATCCGAACAGCATCACGAGGTACTCATAGCTCCCATACCGAGTATAGATAGTTGTCTTCTCCTCATCTCCAGATGCAATCCTCAATTGATAGTATCCTTGCTTCAAATCCAGCTTAGTGAAGTAGCGCACCTCAGCTAACCTATCAAAGCAATCAACAATAAGAGGTAAGAGATACTTATTCTTTATCATGATTTTGTTGAGCATGTGGTAGTCCACGCAAAGCCTCAACGAGCCATCCTTCTGAAATACCACCAGCGAAGCATACGGCGACCTGGAAGGTCTGAGGTATCCAGTATCAAGCAGCTCCCCAAGTTGCTTTCTCAACTCCATCATCTCAGGTCCGGATAAACAGTATGGACTCTTCGCAGGAGGCTACGCTCCCAGCTCCAACTCAATTTGATGGTCCACAGCTCTTCGTGGTGGTAAAGTCGAAGGCAACTTCTCAGGCATAATATCCTTATATGCTTCAAGCACTTCCTCGACGAACTCGAGACTAGACGAGTCTGAGGGATCGCTCTCATCCCAATCTCCGATCAAAGTCACTAGGAACAAGTCATCAACATTCTTTCTCGCAGTCTTTCGTAGACTCAATGCAAACAGAGTTCCCGCAACTCTCTTTCCTTTCGCAACCTTTACCATGCTTGGCTGGCTCGGGTCCAAAAAGATCATCATATCTAGATGTGAAATCAAACTCACTTGACCTCTTAAGAACTCCTGCCCCAAAATGAGCTCGAAGTCCTCCATATCTATCACCACGATATTGACTCGGCCCTTCCAAGCTCCAACTCGGATCAAAACTTCACTTGCGTTCCCAATCACTTTTTGAGCAGCCGAGTTCACTGCCTTAAATGAACTCGAAGCACCTTGCACTCTCAATCCAGCCGTCTTAGTACATTACACTTTCATGTAGTTGTGTGTGGCCCCGGTGTCTACCATGGCTCGCACCTTCCACTTCCCGAAGTACACCTCAACAAAACATAGGTCATGCTGGGGTGTCCCACTTTGAGAAGAGCTCGCTGCCACAACAGAATCAGGTTCAGCACTTCCACTTGTGTCGCAAATGGCCAGGAGTTGCAAAGCTCCCATCTTAGGAACTGTTTCCTGATCCGACTTGGACACTACATTCAACTTGGGTCGATTGGAACAATCTCTAGCCCAATGGTCAAGCTTTCCGCAAACAAAGCATGTCTTAGCCTTCTGACGAGTCGTTGTGGACTCCATGTCCTTGCTGGAAATAAATCCAAATTTCTTCACATTCGAGTTCCTTGAACCCTGAGCACTCTCTTTGGGATGATCCGACTTAGATTTTTGAGGCTTCGACGCAAAAGTTTTCTTCTTTGAGGGTTTACCTTGCCCAACAATGTTCTTACCCACGTCGCTCTTAAAGTCTAGAAGTTGATCTACAGCTGCAATGGCCGCTGAGAGGGTTTGCACGTTCTAGCGCCTCAAGTCCGCTTGGGCCCAGCCTTGCAATCCTTTCATGAACTGGAATAGTTTATAGAAAAGAATACTCTCAAATGAGCAAATGTGATCTTTTCTAGATCACAAGATTGATTAACCACATATTATAAATAAATGAGCTTAAGCCAGTTATGTAGAACATCACCATCTATATTTTCTGTCAAAAATAGGTATATCCAGATTTACTAGTACCTTGTATGGTGTTTAAAATTGACAAATCTTAAGGGGATTGAACATATTGTAAAAGTTGCTTTAGGTGATTAATTTTACCATTTTTTCCTACATATGGTGTTGCTCCAAATAATTCCTCTATCACTGCAAAGCATTCTTTATTGTCTTCTAATTATTTCTAAAGTCAGCATCTTTGGTATGCATTTGTCTGTGATTTGTTGAGATTGTGAATGATGGCAGAACAAGGGATCATGAGTTTGAAGGCAAAGTTTACTATACTTAGACTTCATTCCGGTGGACATCCAAAATGTGCACAGTGATTTAGGTGTTAAACTCTGATAATGCTGCTAAACAATGACACACTTGCTCTTATTCCAGAAAACTAGTGACCCAGGGCAGGCAACATTCTTAAACAGATTCAAATGTATGATGAACAGAAATGAATGAAATTACAGTCAAGTACAAATATTAATCAGAGAATTGTTTGACAAGAGATAATTCAAGAACAATAAGGCACTGTGCTTGAACTACAAATTCGAAATTGCAAGACCATATCATGCAAAAGCATTTTACAAATTTTGAGAGATCAAATTTTGCCACAATATGTCTATCTTTACTTCTGCATTTCTTGCAATCAAAGAATAGCCAAGGTCCATTAATATGGTGCGGAAGATGAAGGGATGTCATGACAGTTACAAAATATGCAACCACTCTCCTTCTATCAGTTTCATTCCTTCATTTTGTGTTTTCTAGAAATGTTGCAGAACATTTGTGCAGAGTTTAACTGCTTCTGCTGTAGATTTGCAGACTAAACTAAGAGTTAAAGCTTTGTGTTATGACCAAATGTTCTAGGGAAGGTTCTCGAGCTTATATTGAAGACAACATATGGTGTGAAGTATGGACACTGCACAGTAAGTCAAAGTAAGTGCCAAGTCCTCCTCAACCAGTATTTGTATGTTGCAAAATCCTTTTCCATATTTCTTTTAGGAATGTATAGAATACCATCTAAAAAATATTAATAGAATTCCATTTTCTTGGCTGTTCACATATTGTACATCAAAACACACTCATTTTGCTTGCATTGTAGAACTTTTGTTTAATAAATCTTGTAATAATTTTTTGTAGAATTTACATATATTTACTATAGTTTTCTATTTTCCTCTTCTGATAGCTGAGAATGCCAGCATACCTCAGGGTACAGAAAACAAGAAGACCATGAAGATGCTGAATCGGTTTAAAAGACTGTGCTAGGACCTTGCTATATGCATTTAGAGCCTTTTTTATAATTGCAAAGCGTTAAAATGATATAATCTGAGACTTTTATACTTCCTAAACATGTATATTTAGATTCAACTGTGTTTTATTCACTTGTATTGCTTGCCGAACTCATGGTAGTAATATTGTGGGTATAACTTATATTTAGATTTATGGTTGATATTGCTAGGACATAAGCATATTGAGATTTTTTAATCAATATATAAAAAGCATATATTTTGGCATTAGCATCAACCACCATTCTCCAACTGTTGGATCATCCTCGTCTCTAATAACCAGAGTTTTTCCCATTTCCCAAAAACTTTGCAAACTTTCAATCATTAGATATCAATCAGAAAATCACTCAAGAATCAAGTCCATTTTGCTGCATAGGTGACTAATTCATCCATAAGCAAACAAAATTTAAGTGAATATGCATTTATACTATCTGTAAAACCAAATTGCCTTTCCACTGATTAAGTCATTTGCTATGATATTTGTAAACTGAAACCTTGGCATTCTATCCTCACTATATGCAAACTGTAGCTACAATGGCTCACAAATACATCCTCCACCAAGGTGCCAACGGAAAATTGGCATCTCTCGTATAGAAACTCAAAACTTGAAAAACTTTTGATCTGACACAGACATCCATTCCAGCTAGCTCATTAAAATCATAACTAAATCAGTTAAAAGAATATCTATACTTCTAGACCACAATGAACTCCAAAGATAGAACTAAGAAAACTGGCTTGAAAATCAAAGAGAGGATAACTCAATCACACCATGACTTTAGGTAGCCACACCCAATTTGGAAAATCAAACTGCCATTCACAATGTTGACATCCAGACAGAAAAAGCAAATCTTGAGGCTGCCCAAGATTATAACCCTCAACAATAAAAAAAACTTGTCATATTAACCTAAATCACTCTTCAAAATTTAAACTGAACTTTAGTCCCAGGATTCTCTCCTACATTTGTTGCCTTGTCTTCATTCAATCTTTTCAATAAATAATGACAGTGGAAAATAACCTTTACAAATGCTCCAAGAGATATCTTAAGCATAAATAAAGTTAAAGCGCATTTTCTAACCTAATGATTCTGTGCTGAAGAACAGAAAGAAGTAAAATGCAGACCACTATAAAGGGGGTGTAATAACTTGCAAACTGTACCTTCCGAGGTTGAGCAACCATGTTACTATCACTCAAGTCTTCAACATCACTTCCATCATGTACATTATCCCAATTAGCACTAGACAGGTCATGAAAATCTCCACTGTCACACGTAAATGATGCTTCATAGTTATGGTTTCTTTCCATAGAATCATCTGCAAGTAGCATAGCCAGCTACGAACATTACAGAACTCCTTTTAACGGATATAGAAATTACATGTGATTCTTAGTAGTATCAAAATACTTAAAAATCACATTGGTCTCAGGAACAAGATATAGAATGTACCATTTTCTTTTCTTCCTCTCTTCCGGATGCACTGCAAATGCAATAAACAAACACTTTATTACAGTTCAAGATACCAAAGTTAAATATCAAGCTTGAAAGTTCTTCTGTGTATAGACATGAGCCACATTTCATTGTCTCTCTATAAGAAGGAAAAAAACAAGAGTGTTTACAAAGACGATGGCAATACCAATGTGGAAGGCAATAAAAATAGCCTAACAAATTCCTCTGGGTGATAATGGCAGTCTTCTGGAAGAATAGTTTCAATAGAAGAATTACTCAGGGACAGAAGTAAGGACCGCTGATTTTTGGGTGGAACAAATGCAGTGCTTTCGATATCCTGCAAATTCATATAATCAACCAAAAATGGCTCTCTTTTTGGTTTTCTAGTCTTCTTTCCACTCAAGGATGAATCATCTTCAGCCTCTGTAGTTCGTTTATTATCTACAAGCATATCAAATTGAGCTGTCAATTATTCAGATAAGAATGTTAAAATACAGAAGTAGGAAGAACATGAAATTAAGGTTTTAAATGCTAGTCCTTACCTTTTGATTTATGTAACTTCCAGTGTTCCGGGCCTGCCCAAGCATTCTTGTTAGAGGGCATACCCATCCCCAGTACTAAAAAATCAACTGTCTGCTCACCTAAAGAATCCTCATTAACTGTATATTCTGCTGTACATTCATTGAGATTTTCCTGAAAGATAGAATTGGAAATTGACTATGTATAAAACAGTAGAGCCTCATAAGATAAACAAGTTTCTCATCAAATAAAGAACCACATAATTGGGTTAGAATGCCACTGTTTAGAAACTTATTGGACCTCATGGTTGTGTCTATCTGGAGCAAAAGAACCCCATGAAGCTGAATCTGGGATCACATTATCCAATCCATCATCAATGTCTCCATCAGCCATATAATTGTTTTCGAAATATTGAGGCCTTTCCTCATATGTAACTTCATCATCACAAGATAAATCAAATGCTGTGTCTTCGTGTTGTTTCACTGATGCAGCTTGAGCAGCATCATCATAGGGATCATCCAGCAACTTAAGGATTGCATTAAGTGTCGGTGAAATTTCTGTTGAATCTTGCAGTGCAGCCATTGAGTGCAGTACAATATCTAGATAACAAAATATTTTTCAGTCAAGCTGCAGACTTGGCATGAAAACAAGGATGAAAATTATGTTTTGCAAGACAAAGTAGGTCCAGCAATACCTTTCATTAAAGAAAAGTCTATCAGGGATGATGTTTCTGTATGTTTAGCTGCTGATAACTTCATACTCTTCTCTGGGACATCCCAAGAGTCGAACACAATTTGGAAATCATCATAGACACTTAGCGTATTGAATAGAAGGCCCTTGGCTCCTCCCTCATCAAATTGTGCAGAAGTTTGATGGTATAAAGGGTCAACCGTGAAAGCAACTACAATGATTGAAATCAAACTTGCCTAAATCAATCAAAGAGTTAATAAGACCTTCAAACCTCACATTCCTATCGTAGTTTGAAAAAGCATGCAACAACTATACCAAAATGAAGAGAAAAAGTGCTTCCAAGGAAAGTAAGTCTTACCATCAAACTTCTTTATATTAAGTGCCTCAAATGAAGGTTCCAAAGAAGCCGATGAAGCTGAGATCTGCAGGGTAATGGAAATATCACAAAATCATTTCCATGTCATAAACAAAGCATCATTCATACATACCAAACATCCATAACCTGAAGACAGACCTTCTTAGGGTGTTCCTTCCTCATTTCATCTTCCTCCATACCTCTAAGTTCTTCCTCTTCCCCATGTCCTATGATTACATTGTTGCAGGTTTAGTAACCAATAATGTTTTATTGAAAAATGTATTGGAAAAAACCATATTATAAATTATATTAGCAAGTAAAACTTGTTAAAAAAACAAAAATTAACAAGCCATAAAATGCATATTTTCCGCAAGAGAAAAACAATCAAAGTAAAAAACACATGTATTTAAATAACCATAAAAAATGACACTTAGAAAATATTACATTTACTCACTATCTAGAGCAAAGGAAAAAGTTAAAGATAAAAGTTATCATGGAACTATAACAATTCACAACTACTGAAGATGGTTAGTAGTACTTCATTATCAACATTGTCTTTTGATCAACTTTACACTATTGCAGCTTTCAGTTCCATTCAACGGTTCCAAGGTCTTTCCCTGCACATTTTGTTTCTTGCATGAAACTATGAACTATGTATGTATATATATGAAACAGCTAAGTGATTAATCAAGACAGACCAGACAGACAACAAAAAGACCAATTACAAATATCTAAAAGGACATAACACTTTCTTTTGAAAACCAATACGTCATATTCAGACATAGGAAGCATACAAAAGAAAAAAAATATCTTACCCTTTGACAGAACCCAATTGCGAAATACATCTACACTTAAGATTTCTAAAAGGAAAGGTAAAAGATGTTTTCTGGGTACCATTCAAGAGAGAGAGACACATGCACACACAAGTATTGTCCAATATTTGCACCCCTGGTGGTTGGACCTCATGTAAACTGGGCCCTGCCAAACCACCTATTCCGAGAGCATTGTAAATAACAGTTAAGCCCTGTGTGACATCTACAAAGATCAGCAACAGCATAGATAATAACAATGTTGTTGCCAATATGACAAATAACATTGGCACACAGGAGCAACTGTAGCACACACAGACACAGGCACTTACATGCCTGCACACACAAGAATGCATGTATGCAGGGGGCAAAGCGGGTGCTGGTAAATGGAGATAGAGGGCAGGAACAAGGGAGAGAAGCAGGGAGAGGCATTTGGATGCCTGCACACATAAGAATGTGTATGCAAAGGAGAGAGGGGGCGGGGGCTAGGGGGAGAGAGGCACTTGCACTACTGCCCACACAAGAATGTGTTACACCCCAAATTCTGAAGTTACTAGATAGGGAAAACGTGAATGTAATGTGAATTTTGGAGATGAATTAATGATGCTTGTACCTTGTTTTCAATATGAATGTTATCTCATTTGATGTTGTTTCATTTGATGTTATCTCAGTTGATGTTATTCATGGTGATATACTACATAAATGAGAATAGATGGTTATTGAATTATTGTTATTCTAACTTTGAAGATGTTTATATATACTGCTTATTGTTGTGAACAATTGACTGCAAAGCTATGTGCTAGTGGTTGCAAGTAAATGTCCATTTCTCCAGGGGGAGGGGAAGTATCACTTGGGAGAGGAGCTTGGTCGAGTAACCAATAAAGTAAACTATCTGAGCATACACACACGTCACCTTAGATTGAGGGAACTGAGTTAGTTTGTGTGGTAAGTCAACCGTAGCTTGTATGTTTGCATTAGGAGTTTTGTCTACCTTTGTATGCATTTATGAGTGATGTTTATCTATGTATCTATCTTGTGATATCACGATCATAATGATTGTAACATAAATGGATGTAAGTGAAACAGATGTGGACATATATACATGTATATAGTATATACACGTATCCATAGAGATATGCATATCGATACAAACATACGTTGGCAAATGAATATGCTCATACAAATGCATCGATATCGTATACCTACACATACATGTACATAGAGGTATATACAAATATATATATGTATATATGCACACATCTTATAATATGTGGATATTAATAATATTATTATTATTATTGCCTTCTGTATTTATATGTATATATATTGGATTTATTGCCTTTTGTATTTATATGTATATATATTGGATAAATACATATGTAAATATATACTAAATATTATATACATATATATATATATATATATATATATATATATATATATATATGAAAACTATAACTATATATATAATAAAATATATATAATTCAAATTATATCTAAATTTAATATTAATCTCTCATCTTTAGAAATCGAATTATTTCCTAATTGATTTAATATTAATCTCTCAACTTTGGAAATCGAATTATTTCCTAATTGATTAGTGTTAGTGTTTGGAAGCTTCGGGAGATATTTTCTCCTTAATTAAAGGCAGGTAGGCCTACATATTGCAATTAATATTTTATATTTTTCATTTCCAAGGGAGCCGACCTAGTTGAGAAGTAACCTAGTTTTGTATATATACAAGGTGGTGATCATTCATTTACACATCACAATCATTTCAATCCAATTTGCACTTTCAAGAATAAGTTCACACTAACAGCAGCAAATCATCATTTTATAGCAGCAGATCGATCTCAAGGAGAATCATATTCATTTGTATCTTTGCACCAAGGAGAGGTGTTGTTATTCATTGTATTAATTCGGCCTTGTGTAAGGCCTGACTTGTAAGCAAATTTCTGCACTTATATTCTAATATATGAGAGATCATTTTGCTGGGTTTTTCTCCCTCGAGTAGGAGGGTTTTCCCAGGGTATCTTGTTGTGTTCATTGTCTCATGTGTTGGATTTTCTGTTTTTTACATTTCTGATCCTAAAACTAACAATTAGATATTAAATCATACAACTTTGGAAGTTAGATTATTTCCTAATCAATTGAATTTTTATCATTTAAACTATGGAAATCAAAATATCTCTAGCGCTTATCTTTTGAACATTTGAAGCAAATATTTATGAATCGATATATTATATCGATTTAACTTTGGAAACCAATTTTTGAATCAAAACGGCGATTGAAGAAGTCGCGCCTGGTAAATGCGCACAGAAGTTAAAACGTTTTGACCAAGTCTGTAGCAGAATAGATCCAACGCTATTGAAGCTCTGTCAATCCAGCCTTGTTAATAGGCTATGTTGATACAATTTATCAATGACCTTTTCTCTGATATCATTTCAAATCCGCCATTACTGAAGACTGGCGCCACATCTAAAAACTGTTCCTGTAGGTGTCGAATGGCACAATTTCACCGTATGCCTTTGAATTTGTCTTCCCAATGCTAGCACAAAATGAAGGCCAACTCACCTTGTGGAAAACTAAGTAGGGAAGAGAAATCGTGCCACCTACTGGTTTGATTATTTCTTATTGCAGTGGTGGCAAACCACATGCCAAAATGTGAGGAAAAACATTGGAAGCTGAGGCTCTATAAATAGCCGCCCCAACCTTCATTGTTATTCATTTAGGGATTCAGTGATAATTATTCATTGTTTTCCATTCTTCATATGCAATCTTATTCACTCATTCGTATTACTCTATCATTTCATTTCACTCATAGTTTGTGGTTACCAATCTGTATTGTTTGCCATATGCGTATATTTCTAAGTGACATTATCTACAGTCATTCATCATTTTCTAAGTGACAATTGATACAGTCAACCTTCATATTTCTGGGGGACACTAGTATTCATCAGTGTTCACATTTCTGAAAGTAGTTTACATTTTGAGAGAAACGTATTCTACCCAAGGAATACGTTAGTTCTACTACTGTTTTCTGAGAGTGAAAAAGGGGAAAGCTTGTGAGGAAATTATCATCATTTGGAGAAAATGGAAACTGGATTGAGCTAGAAGTAAAGGCAGCTCTTTCTTCAATTTGGGAAAAACGTTCATAGGAGAATGTTGTTGCATGGATACTATTTGCTAAGCTTGATTGCTTTCGGAAAAGGAAATTGAAGCCTTAAAGCCGCTTTTATAATGTGTTTTTAAATACTCCATGATAGGAGAATGAATTCAAGTATATTACATAAGGTACAACATAAGTATTTAATTATACTAGCTATGTTTGAAAATGGGATGTTTTATGTTTGTATTTACTGTCTGTACATAGGAAATGAAATGTTGCATTCTAGTTGTATTCTACATTAATTGTATGATCTCCATTTAAGGAGAATACTGGTTGCATTAGTCACTATAAACTAGGTTTGAAATGAAGGCATGGGTCAAGTAAAGATCAACAGCTAAGTTATTAGGCTAACTTAGAAGAGCTTGTGATACTCCTAGGATAAAGATTTTCAGTATAGGAGGGAACTTGTGAAATACTTGTTATGCTGATCCATTTCTAGTAGTTAGTATGTTGTAGGATGTTTGGGGTACGGAATATCCATTGGAGGACAAAAACATATGCGTAGTGTAAGATAGCCCTATTACCCAATTTTCACCTACGAGCTCAATCAGGCAGGGTAACCTATGTTTTCGAGTGTTCATGAAGGCCAACTGGAGGAACATTTCTATCCGGGTTACATATTTTCTAACTTGTTTGCTTCTTGTGCAGCTGCAGGGGAGATTATGTTTCTAATTCGGCACGTGGATTAAATGAGGCTCCCATAAGGGTTGAGCCCAACGTGCAAGCGTTCGGTTTTTATTAAGGGTCTCCATCTTATGTCCTTGCCTTGTTTTTCCCCTTTCCATTTTATTTTCCTTGGGGCCTTTTTCTTTTTGTTTTGTCGGAGGCGGAGGCAGACCGAAACCAAACATTGGAACTTTTCAAAAGTTCCAGTTTCCGTTTTTGTTCCGATTCCGCACTTAGGTGCGTTTCGTTTTCTTCTTTGACCTTGCGTTTGGTCGTGGGGTGTTTTCTCCCCTTCTTTTTCTTCCCTTTTTCGTCCCTTTTTCGTCGTCTTTGTATGGTGTCGGAGGCGGGTTTAGGACGGAATCCGAACTTGAAACTTGATGAAAGTTTTAGTGTCGGATTTGTTTTCGCTCCCGCCCCCGCTGTGTTTTGCCCGGGATCGGTTTTGGTTCTGATCCCGCCTTGCTTTCCTTTTTTGTTTGGGCGTTTCCTTTGTTTTGTCGGACCCAGGGCGCAGACCGAAACCGAGCGATGGAACTTTTTCAAAGTTCCTGTTCCTATTTCTGATCCGGTCCCGGTCCCGATTCCGCCCGTTCTTTTCTTTTATTTTTTTGTGGCCGGTGATCGAGGGATGTCTCCTCCTCTTTGATCTTCCTTGTGTTTTTCTTTCTCCCTTCTAGCTTTGTGTTGCCGGGGGCGGGATCGGAACAGAATCCGAACTTGAAACTTCGGAAAAGTTTTAGGTCCAGATTTGGTTCCGGTTCCGGTTCCGCGAACTGTTTGGTTTTTCCCCCGTTCCGACTCTGGTCCCATTTTGGTTCTCATCCCAACTCCGACTTCGACTCCGCCGAGGGGTCCAAGCTCGGGAAGCATTGAAGAGCTCGTGATGATGTCTTGCTGACCCGATAGGGTCTTGCCGAAATGAGGGGAGCTCAGGGAGAGTGGAGGAGTTCGCTATGAAGTCTCATCGATAGGGTGGTGTCTTGCTGATAGCGATGGATCTGTTATAGGCTTCGGTGAGACCTCTGGCCAATATCGATTGTCTTGCCGATGGTTTTTTGTGATATCGATATAACTCTGGCCACTCGCTATGAGGTCTCGCCGACAATCCTAAGCTATGCCGATAACTGTTGAAGGGCATAAGCGCATTGGGGAGACACGGCTAATGTCTCACCAACATGCGATTCTGATGAAGTGATCTTTTGACCGTTCGGAAATCTACATGGCACAAATTCAACCAATCAAAAGGTGCTGGGGCAAATCACGAGCAGTTTGACTGATTAAATTCCCCTGTAAAGAAAGATCAACAGAATGTGCGCGACATGGATCGGCTCGGTGAAGCAATGACGTTTGAATCTAACAGGGTAAATCCGATGTTGCTTCTCGAAGGGGGCCAACTTGCGAAAAGATCTAGTGCAAGAGGAAGGCCGAAAAAGAGGCCGCGAGTCACGATAACAACTGGGACGTCGGCTAGTAAAGGTGGGTCGACATTAATGACCATGCCGCAAAGCATTCAAAGCGGCTCCGACAAAGTCTCGAGGGTGGACACGAGGGCTACGAGTTAATGCGGTCGTTGTAAAAAGATCTGAAGGCCATGCCTGGGAGCGAGCTTTCACCAACACAAGCAGGGTATGTGCATTTAATGCCTCATTAACTTCATTCCTAAACGCTTCTGGGGCCGACGTGTCCAGGCACCGACTCATTTTGTAAACACTAAGGCAGGGGCCAACACTCTTGGTTTTTTACTTGTATATATGGCATTTTTGCCTCTTTGTAAAGTAGTTCTTAGTGGAGAGACTGCCCAAGAAAGCATTATCTAGACTTTGTAGCTCATTTTTTGTATGAATACTACAAATCTGTAACACGGAGACTCCTTATTCTCTCAATAGAAAGTCATTTCCTTCACAGATTTTCTTTGTTGTTTTAGTGACTGGTTGTGAGCTGTATGATAAAATTCTATGTGATCCTTTATTTTATCAGATTCCTTCAGTACTGGATGCAAAGAATACTGTCATAAAGCTGGTTTATGTTAGTGATCTCTTTCTATTGCGTTCATATTTGTGAAAACATCTTTGTTTTCCTTGTGTTAAGCATTAGAACAGTCGAAACCTTACATAAACTCGTTTTTATAAACATGAATTTCGGTGTTGTGAGATTGTTTAGCTCTATTGAGATTTTTTGTGAGTTTTCTGCAGTATTGTCATATTTTTATCTTTGGTGTATCACCTGTTAGTGATAGGTTTAAAATTTCAAGTATATCCTTCTTACTCTTTTCCTTGTCATTTCTTTAGCTTTTCTTAAGTTATCTTAAGGGGAACCGGCCCATAATCTGGAGGTTCACTTCATTCCCAGGTCACCCACAACCTCGAAGTGTCCCCATGTGTCAATAGGTTGCTATAGTTAATAGCTTAGAAAGGGTGCAACTTTATTTGACAACAAGCCCTGAGTCAAATCGACCCTAAATAGTGTATGTGATAGATGACCCTCAGTAGAAATACTCTATGAAACACTTTGATCAAAGTAGTGTAATGTACAAAACATCCACTTAGACTGTGCGATGATTACATTGTCAATTCACCATGATCCCGTATTACATGCTAGTCGAGGGTTGTCGGATTGCACAGGATCTAGTAATGTAGGACACAGCACTATGCTCGCTTGGTTAACAGTATCGGTTACTCCACCAATCTCTTCATCGAAGGGAGGGCCATCTATCGAATGATAGATGTGCGGGGGACCGCATTATAAGTCCGTGGTTGGCGGAAAAGCGCCCAAGTGATGCTTCTCCTCCACAGCAGGCTACTGAAGTACCAAGATTTGAAAGGTGGATTCTTGGACCTTCTTACTACTATTTGTTCTAAAGCTCATTGGAGCTATGTTTGTAAAGGTATGTATTCTTGTTTCATGTATTTGCGAAGTTATTATAATGAAATGGAATCTTTATTGTAATTTTGATATGGCATCTTGTTTGTATATTTTCAATAAAAGAGAGAAAAAATTTATTGCAATGACTTGTTAGCACATTTATTTACTCGTATGCAGTAAATTTAGAAATGTTTACTTTACCGAAGGGTTGGCACGTTACAAAATGTGTGTATATAGGGGAAAGAGAAAAAGAGAGAGAGGCAGTTGCACACCCACACACATAGGAATGTGTGTATCCAAGAGAGAGAGAGGGGGGAGAGGGAGAAAAGATAGGAGGGAGAGGCACTTGCATGCTTGCACACACAAGAATGTGTGTGTGCAAGGGGGGAGAGAGAGAGAGAGAGTCACTTGTGTGTTTGCACACGCAACAATGTGTGTATGTAGGAGTGAGAGAGAGAGGGAGGGGGAAGGAGCGAGGGAGGGAGAGGCACACACAAGAATTTATTTGTGCAGGCGGGGCAGCAGGGAGTGATAAGTGAGGGATCGAGGAGAGAGAGATACACACATGCCCACACAAGTATTGTTCAATTTTTGTACCACTTGTGGTTGGACCTCATGACCAAGCTCAAGAGTAAACTAGGCCCTGCCAAACCGCCCATTCTAAGAGCATTGTAAATAACAATCAAGGCCTGCATGACATCCACAAAGATCGGCAACAAAATAGATAATAGCAATGACAATATTAGGATACAACAAAGAACATTAGCAAGCAGGAGCAAACTATAAAGGAGAGAGAGAGAGAGAGAGGAAAGCAGGGGCACTTGCTCGCCTGCACAACATGTGAAGGGAAAGCAGGGGTGGTGAGTGGGGGCTCAAGGAGAGACACATACACACATGCACACACAAGTGTTGTTCAATTTTTGTACCCTTGTGGTTGGACCTCATGACCAAGCTTGGGATTAAACTGAGCCCTGCCAAACCTCCTATTCCAAGAGCATTGTGAATAACAGTGAAGGCCTGCAAGACATTCACAAAAAATAGCAACAGCATAGATAATAGCTATGACAGTGTTAGGATATGACAAGGACTTTTGGCAAGCAGAAGCAAACTGTAAAGGAAGCAAAAGAATGTGCTATGCCAATGAAAGACAAGTTTAGGAAGGTTAGACAAAAAAATTGATTCATGGAATGTGGACTTAGATAAATCTGTCTCTGTTTCTCTAGGCTAATTTGTGTTAGCATACATTAGTCATTATAAGTAAATATACCTCATTTGGTACATGTATCTCTTAATTTCATGGAACCTATAGATATATGTAAGTTCATTTGTAATCCTACAAATAGTTTATTGGCAGTTGGCAGCATGAAAATTGCAAATTCAATTAGTATAATGAATTCTTCCAATAAAACTTACTTATATAAGCTCCAATCATTCATAGAACTAAATTATCAATAATAAATACTTTTCCTAACTTTATGCATCAATCAACTGCCACATAAGACTGAGATTTTAAAAGTTGCATGAAGATGACAGGTTTCATCAATAATTTAACACTGGTTATCTCCCATTCTGAAGTCATTTTCTTCAACACTTATGTACCTCACTCAAAAAGCAATAAGAAAGCCTACTCATAAAGTACAGAAACAGTCATTTACGATGATCTTAGAAAGCAGTAGTTCATACCAAAGAAAAATAGCATTGCAATGTGCATACTAATAAGAAAAACACAAACACATACCAATGAGTTCCTTCTCAATGCCATTTGTACGATTAAGCCCTCCAAGGACCTTGTACGCTTCAGCGTAAACTGAGTCAACTCGAAATGAATAAATCTTTACACCTGCTTCCAATGTGCAGCTAGCCTGTCAGATCAGTGACTTAAAACATTAGTTTTGATTACAAATTTGACAATGCTTCATACCAATTACCATCATATATATTGTAAGGATTAAGGAATGCTATACATAGGTATGGCAATTAACTCAACCCTAAGCTTATTACACAATACTTCACATAGAAATTAACATCAACTCAGAATGGACATACTACTCTATTACCACGCAGAAACAAAAGTTCAAAAGAAAACCCATGTCCCAATTTTACATTTACTAGATACATTTGAGAATTCATTAATTCAATAGAGAAAACTATAAAAAAACTGTGGCGAATTTCCAAATATTCAAACCTCAAGAACACATACACATGTAATTTAAAGTGAAGAAAACATAAAGCTAACCACAAAATTTAAAATTCCCAAATTTTCCCCATTTTTAAATTACCATTCAATTATGACATGAGACTATTATATATGATGTGGATTACAGAATGCTATGCATAAGTACAGCAATTAACTCAACCTTAAACTTATTACTCAGTACTTCAGATAGAAATTAACATCAGCTCACAATGGGCATACTACTCTGTTACCAAGCAGAAACAAAAGTTCAGAAGAAAACCCACATGCCAATATAATATTTTCTAGATACATTTGATAATTCAACATAAAAAACAATGGCAACCTATGGGCAATTTCCAAATATTAAAACCTCAAGAACAAATGCATGTGTAATATATAGTGAAGGAAACATAAAGCTACCCATAAAATTTTAAATTCCCAAATTTTTCCTTAGGTAGATCTTTTTGAAAAGCATAATCTTGTCGAGAAATAAAAAGTATTGCCAGATTTGTGTCCAAGAGTCCAACTCACAATGGAAATACTACTCTGTTACCCAGCAGAAACAACGGTCCAGAAGAAAACCCACATCCCAATATCATATTTTCTAGACACATTTGAGAATTCAAAAGAAAAACCTATGGCAACCTGTGGCCAATTTCCAAATATTAAAACTTCAAGAACAAATACACATGAAATTTAAAGTGAGGAAAACATAATGCTAACCATAAAAAATTTAATTCCCAAATTTTCCCAAGGTAGATCTATTTGAAAAACTTAATCTTGTGAAGAAATAAAAAATGTTGCTGGACTTGTGTCCAAGAGTACAAGTAAAAGGTAAAGAAAGAATCCAACCAGAAACCAGCACAACAATATCAGAATACTAGGGAGAAATGCTGAAGAGATAAAACATAGGAACACGATAAGCATACTCTACAGAAATCCTACATACTGCAACAACAAAATGTCTAACTAATAGAAACACAATCCAAGAAAAATTGGTTTGATCTCCAATTACTATTATCTGACCAATATTTTACCTCTAAACATTGGCAATGATAATTATCCTGAGTAATATCCAATCCATCAATACCAGTGAAACAATAATACAGTTTGATTGTAAAATTTCACATAATATGATTGTGCTTATTCTTAGAACTAATAGATGTTAATATTAAGAAGAATAGGTTTACAATGTTTTCCTTCAGTATAAAAGTTTCATATCTCAATGAATCTTTATTGCAATGAAACACAGCACATGGTTTGATAAGAAATACATCTATCCAGATGAATTAATATTTTTAGAAATAAATTATAATGATTGTTGGAACAAGGTACTGAAACAGTAAAATGGTCATTTATGCAAACTCACAAGCCACCAATTCTCCTGCAATTGTTGGTTTTTATCATCCTCCTATGCCAACCCATATGAATGCTGGGGTTGAGGACCTGTTTGATACCCATTGTTTATTCAAATTTAATGTTTCGTGAATATTAACTACAGTTGTCCAAATGTTGGCAAGCTGTTGTATAAGCTTTAAATTCGGTGCCTAGATTAACAAGGGATGAAGAATGGATCAAATTAAAGTTCCTCAAATACAGTGTAAAATGTTTGGCAAGGAAGCAAAGCTAAACAGATTCATTCCCTGCCTCGTTGGGTTTTCATAAAGTTGAATGCAGGTCCTTTTAGTGATGAAAATCAAAGGAAAGCTGGTGAGCTGCAAAATTATTTTAGGACATATGAATTTGTACAGAGCAAAAGGAGATCCGATTAGAGGGCACATAAACTGAATCAAAAAATTGATGTGCCCTTAAAGTTTTATTTATATGTATTAAGAGAGAAAAGACAAATTCAAATGAATCCATACTCTCTGAGAGCTGCAAGGAAATGTAACAAAAAACAAGCATATAATCCCAAAAGAGGTAGAAATTTGTGGAAGTATATGTTTTTTTAGGGACTTAGAACTGGACAAATTGGATATTGGAGATTATACTCTTGACTCGTATCTCTTTCCTATTGGTTTCATTGAGTTACCAACATGTGGTACATCTTTAGGTAACATTTTCAGTTTTCTCTTAACAGGGTACCTTGTACCTAGTAGAGGACCTACATGTGTAAGGTTGACATTAATATAAAATTTAGGTCTACTAAGTCCCTTTCATATCCCAATGACTTAATGTATATATACGCATGCCAAGCTCATTATTGTTTATCTTTTATATTTTTGTGATATATATCCAAAAGCTTGATTTGTGCCTAAGGCCAAGAAGGCCTCCTCCAATTTTTGTTGTTCTCTTTTTCTCTCTCATTTTGATGTTGATTGGTTTCATTGAGTTATTAACATGTGGTACATCTTTAGGTAACATTTTCAGTTTTCTTTTAGTGTGGTACCTTGTACCTAGTAGTTGACCTACATGTGTAGGTTGACATTAATCTTATATTTAGGTCTACTCTATCCCTTTCATATCCCAATGACTTAGTGTGTATATATACACATGCCAAGCTCATTGTTGTTTATCCTTTATATTTTTGTGATATATATTCAAAAGCTTGATTTGTGCCTAAGGCCGAGAAGGCCTTATCCAATTCTTCATTCTTATCTTTTTCTCTCTCATTTTGATGTGGATTTAAGCTTAAGTCATTTTGCTCCTATGGCAGTATGATCAATAAGTTTCTACATGGTATCAAAGCCAGTGTGACTTTCTTTCTTCAAGATAAGTGGGAAGCAAGCAATTCAAAGAAGAGCAATGTTTTGGGAGTTATGTTACACCTCCACTATCTTTTGATAAAGGCATTTTGGTGGAAGACAAGGCAAGTTTATGTCTCATATTTTGCATCCATAGCAATTTTTAGGCACCTTGGGTGGAAGTTTTCAGACCCTTGAAAAGTTTTAAATTTGTCATGAAAATTTAGAGTCTCTCTTATTTTCTCTTTTGCTGGCTTCACCTTTAATCCCCTCAAAAACAATAGCCAAAGTTGCACAGCTACGATCAACCAAGAGAACAAGAGAGCAAGTTTGAAAAAAAAAAATTGGCAATCCAAATAGCACTAGGGAGAGGGCCCAATAGTTGAGCAAGTACCGGTAGGTATGATAGTGCTTGTACATTTAAAACCCAATATGTTGAATAGCCTGGTACTATTGGTTGTGAGAGAGAACCCAATAATTGAACACCCAATACTAATAATTGAAAAATGTGCATGTTAGATCATGTAATGCCACATGGGCACGCCAATAAAACATGACGTAATGCACAATTATTGGTTCCTAATGTACAACTATTGGTTGAACCTTTTTTGGGGTTTATTATGATACCTCAACAAAAAACATATTGATGACATAAGTTTGACAAGTCATAATGATGGTGAAACAAAAGATTTAAATTGTCCACATCCCTAGCTACTTGGTGATATATTTTTTTAGTGCTAGTACCACACATATGTTGCCATGTGAACTAGTAAACTTAGGTTGAACTATTGTCAAGCCCTCTCCCCTAGCACCTTTTGCCTATCTAGTGTGGCCATCAACTACCATAGGCCTATGGCAATGATGCAACCTAGTTCAAACCATCCTTTTCTCCTTTTAGAAGCACCCTCCATGGAGCTTTGCACCTTCTTCATAATTTTCTACTTCAAATTCAAATTGTTTCCTCACTTTCTATTAGTTGAAATTTGGCATTTTGGCTAATGAGTGAAGTGTTATGGCATTTCATTTGACAAACCCAAGTTCAAATCTGCAAGAGGCCATTACAATTTATTGCTATATCTACACAACCACCACAACACAATGCCTTGATCTTAACACATCAGCAAGCTATACAACCACCTTGATATGCCAAGTTAGCAAATTTCCCATGAATGATATCGACATCCATACAAACCAATCAATTGCATACTCACCTTTTTTCAAGTTTTTGAATTTTTCCAATTCTAGTCTAGATTTGATGGCCAAATGTTTGTCACCAATTTATTGTGCTTACAATCAAATTCTTGTCACCCTCACTAGATTAATTTTTGATGGTTTGATGTCAATCACTATCTTCTATGAGCTTCTCATGAAGCCTATGATCTTCTAATGGCCATAACTTTTGCATCCAAACTCTGATTGAGCCTATTCTTAAAATGTTGGAAATATGATTCAAATACCCACACGTGGATATGCACTTCGAAACTTTTGAGGCATTCTTTTGTATTATTGATAGCTCAACTTGTAGTCTTCTTGGTTAATAAAATCAAATATAAAATTTTTGGATCAACTCCCCATTTTTTCAACAATATAGACCATATGATAAGTAGCATGTCAAATAACATTATTTTTTGTTGTTTTAAATTGGAATTTTAGGATCCATAAACTAAGATGGTTATAACATACATTACTTGCCAACATACAGATTTATGAAAGAAATGAAGTGTTGAAAATTTGCAAAACAACTAACTTAACTTGCAATATGTAATGAAAGCAAACACCATGCACAATCAAGAAGACAAAGGTTTTACCCTAGAGAAAACCACATATAGGAGAAAACTCCAATAAAATATAACCTACTACTAACTTAACCACAAATCTTCAATGGAAATACAATCTTAGGCCCTAAAACCTCTAATGCAACTCTCTCACAAATTTGATTAGCTTACAATGACAAACGCTCACTAGGAACCATTAACTCCTATGGACTTCAACTTAGTTCCCTTCATGAACTACTTAATTTCTCCCAACTTCCTCCATAGAATACATTTACAAACCACACATCCCCAATAAGCCTCTTAACTCAATAAATGGCATGGCTCCCATCTCACCTTGCACCACTCCAATCAAGATCCAAAAAACATCTGGCTCTAGTTATCTAAATGATAAAAACATATCAAAGAGCTTGAATTAAAAGGAACTCGATCAACATTTATTTTCTCCACTTCCAAGAGAATGATCATGGTGCTTTCACTCAATATCCTCCCCTCTTGAAGATTTGGGCTATAGGTTACTCCTTTTTGCTTTTGTAAGCAAATAGCATAAAGCTCTTACCACCTTTGATCAAGCGGCACTTGTTTGCCCTGCCACTATAAATTTTAATGATCAGATTTAATGCACAGAAAATTAATTCAAATCAGACACAATAACACAGCAGATACCCTGGGAAAACCCTCCTCTTGAGGGAGAAAAACCCAGCAACAAAGATCTCTCTTATATCTATAAGTAGTAGCAGCAATTTGCCTTACAATGAGGCCAAAACTCAAGGCCAATATACAGCACCAATGCACGATGCAATATCAGATAATAATCTGATCTTCCTTTCAATCTAAATCTGAACTTAGATAAATTCGTAATCTGCTCTTGAAGTAATTCGCAAAGAATATAATAGACACAATTGAACTTAACTTGATGATCATAGTGAATAGCAACATCAAGCATATATACATCTTGGAGGGGAAGGACGTGTCTCTTCCCAAACTGGTCGGCCACAAGGAAAAGACGTCCTTCTTGAAAATCGCACCATTTAGAAACAAGGTCGGTCTTGTTAAGAAATCGCACCTCTTTAAAATATCTATCCTTTAACAAATGGTGGTGACTCTTCATTTAATAATTATCTTCATTAACAAATCGAAGTGTCTTTATAAATTGTGCCCTTTGACTCATAATAAATTAAATAGCTTGAGAGCTATCATTTAATTTATCCATAGTAATAATATCGCTAGAAGTTACTATGACGCTGCATGTAATCATTAACACTCCCTCTCAGCTAGGGAGTAGACTTCCAGCTGCACAGGTCATATCATCTCAACATGATGTCCATCACATTGGCTACAACCAGATGTGAAAAGAAGAATATCACCTCAACGTGATATTAGATATCGCCTCAACACGATATCAACCATAATGGCTACAACCATACTATGGTAAGTACAAGTGTTCATCACTTGCGTGATGTTGTCACCTCAACGTGACTTTCACCATGACTCTCTCAGAGGGTGAAACACAAGTACAACATATTTCATGGAGTCTCACACATGACATCCACCATGACTTAGCTCAGAGGGTGGAAACAAGGGCTTTCACCTCAAATTCCTCCGTCTCGAGAGGAAAATGCATTAACAAGGGCTTGCACCTCAAATTCCTCCGTCTCAGAGGAAAATGCATTAACAAGGCTCAAAATCTGAGACTCTTATCCAAGGCTAGATTCTCCACCATACCAAGCTTATCTCAAAAGTACACAAACTTTATCAGAGGCTTGGTGAGAATATCTAGCGTCGATCATCCCGATCTTGGTACCTCAAATGCAGTCTTCCTGTTACCATATCTCGATATAGTGGTACTTGATCTCAACATGCTTGTTACGTCATGGAACCACCGGGATTGTAGAAGCTTCACACAACTTTGATTATCACAATGAATGATAGTAGGCTCCATTGATTGTCCAAACAATCTGCAAGGAGCTTACGAAGCCACACTGCTTCCCGAGTTGCCATACAAGCTGCAATATACTCTGCCTCTGCGTACTTAATGCTACAGATGACTGCTTCCTGTGCACCAGGAAATCATAGCTGAACCCAAACTGAAGCAACAACCAGAGGTGCTCTTCCAATCTGTGACACAACCTGCCCAATCAGAATCAGTGAAACCATGTAACTCCAAGTCTGCATCTGAAGTATACCTCAACCCATATCCAATTGTGCCACGCAAGTATCTCAGGATATGTTTGGCTGCAACAAGATGTATATGTCTCGGATCACACATAAACTGGCTAAGTGCACTCCACTGCATAGCAGATATCAGGTCTAGTGTTAACTAGATACATCAAGGATCCAATAAGTTGTCTGTACAATGTAGGATCCACCAAGTCTGAATTAGCTGCAGCCTCCTTCAACTTATGTAAGTTGGTCTCCATAGGTGTGGACATGGATTTGCAATCCATCATACCAAATCTCTTAAGTATATCAATGGTGTACTTTCCTTGACTTAGAATCATCCCATCTGGTTTCTGCCAGACGTCTAATCCAAGGAAGTAATGCATGAGCCCAAGGTCCTTCATCTCAAATTCTGAAGTCAACTCCTTCTTACACTCAAGAATCAGGTGATCTTCTCCAATGAGGATTAGATCGTCAACATATAAAACCAAAATTAATGCATCACCATTGATTACCTTGAAGTAGAGATTTGAATCAGCATCATTCTTCAAAAAGCCCAAACTTGACAGGTACCGATCAATCCTTTCATACCATGCACGAGGAGCCTGCTTAAGACCATACAAGGCCTTCTTCAGTTTGCAAACATGTGACTCCTTCCCATGAACCTCAAATCCATCAGGTTGCTCTATATAAACTTCTTCCTCAATTATTCCATTGAGAAAGGCTGTCTTCACGTCCATCTAGTGAATCTTCCATCCTCTAGATGGAGCAATAGCAATGATGGTTCTAAAAGAAGTATAGCGAGCAACAGGAGCAAATGTTTCTTCGTAATCAACTCCCTCTTCTGAGAAAACCCGCTAGCTACAAATCTTGCCTTGTACTTCTTAATGCTTCCATCTGCAGCATGTTTAATCTTGAATAGCCATTTAGAAGATACCACAGACTTGCCCTCGGGTCTAGGAACAATGTCCCAAACATCATTCTTAAGAATTGACTGATACTCCTCTGTCATAGCATCTTTCCAAACCTGATGACTAGATGCTTCCTCAACACATGTAGGCTCGGATTCTATAATCTGACTCATCAAGGCAACATAACTGGAGAACTTATGTGGCCTTTTGCTTTCTCTGAATGTGCCTCTAGGAGCTGCAAAACTTTCAGCTTCTTGCATAGTACGCTTGGCCCATAGAGGTCTCTTTCTCCCAACAACAATGTCAGTAGGCCCATCAGTAGGTTCCAAGGGTTCAACAAGATCAATATCTTCTTTTGGTTCTGAAATCTCCCTCTGAATCTCAGGAGTATGGTCAACTTCCATATCCTGAGGAGACTCTTCATTATCAATCTCCATATGAGTCCCCCTGGATCTCCTGAATGCAACATCTTCCTCGAATGTGACATCCCTACTGATCTCGATCATCTTCTGACCTGGAATGTAAATTTTGTAGGCTTTTGATGTCTCACTGTAGCCCACAAATATTCCCTTCTTGCCAGAAGGCTCCAACTTGGTTCTCTTTTCCTTGGGAACATGAATATAGACAGGACATTCAAAGATCCTCAAATGGCTGACTTCAGGCTTCTTCCCTGTAAATGCTTCTTCTGGAGTCATATTCTCCAAGATCTTATGAGGACTTCTGTTCTGAACATACACAGTTGTCCTGGAAGCTTCTGCCCATAGGAAGGTTTGCAAATCTTGATCATGGATCATGGCCTTCCCTGCTTCCACGATCGTTCTGTTCTTTCTTTCTGCAACACCGTTTTGTTGAGGATTATAAGGAACACAGAACTCCCTCTTAATCCCTGCATCAATACAAAAATTCTGAAAACTACCAGAGGTGTATTCTCCACCATTATCAGATCTGAGGACCTTAATTCTTTTACCATAAAGATTTTCTACCAAGGCTTTAAACTTTTTAAACCTATCCAACACTTCCTCGGACTCTTTAGATTTCAAAAAATAAATCCAAGTCTTCCTAGAGTGATCATCAATGAAAAGAACATAATACAAGAAACCACTCGAAGAAGGAACAGACATAGGTCCACATAAATCGGAATGAATAAGGTCTAAAATACACTTAGATCTATTTTCTCTACTATGAAAAGGGGCTTTTATATTCTTACCCAATGCGCAGCCTTTGCAAGTACCTTCGTGCTCCTGGTTGAACTTGGGAAGACCCGATGCCATCTTCTCCATGATAGGTAAGGCTCGGAAGTGTAAGTGAGCCAATCTCCGATGCCAAAGATCGCAAAGACTTGAAGAGTCATGAACCAAAGCTTGTAAAGAACGTGTGCAGACCTTGTAGAGGTTTTCATGTCTAACTCCAATTACTTGAGCATCCTTGAAGCTAGAGTTCTCCATCCACACTAGAACTTTGCCTTTGGAGAAGGCAACTTGATATCCTTTATCTTCCAAAGCTGAAATAGAAATAAGATTGCGCTTGATTCCAGGAACATAAAGAACATTACCCAACTGGAGTGAGATGCCAGAATCCAAATGAAGTGTAGAGGTCCCAATTCCTTTCATGGAGTAGCTAGCATCATCTCCAATGATGACTTGTTCAAAAGACTCCTTTTCCACCAAACTTGATAAGTGCTCCTTAAAGCCGGTGATGTGTCGTGAAGCACCACTGTCGATTATCCACGTGTTGGTGTCGGAAGGTACACTGCTTGATAATGCCGAATAGAACAAATATTCACTTGAATCATTTTGAGGAGAAGCCTCATCAACATCCGCAACGGTAGCTTGTTGCTTAGGCCTAGTTGGGCAATACTTGGCGAAGTGCCCAAACTTATCACACCTAAGACATTGAATCTTGGACATATCCCTCGTCTTCTTGAATGGAGGTGCATCATCATTTCCTTTGTCACGATTTCTCTTGAAGAATCCTTTCCTTCCATCTTTTCCTTTCTTCTTTGAAGCATGGGAGGCGAGAACATGAATGTCTTCATTCTTTGAACTTTGACCAATGCCTCTTGCCACCAACCTTGATTCCTCTTGAATGCAATCTGATCTTAGGCGATCAAACTTAGGCAATTTCGATCTTGCACTGATTCCCTGAATGTAAGATTCCCAAGACAACGGTAGACCATTGAGAGCAAGCATAGTTAGGTCTTTGTCATCAACCATATGCCCTATTGTCGAGAGCTAATCTCTCAAATCTGCAATCCTCATAAAGTATGCAATCACTGTTTCACCTTTCGCCATCTTCACATGCTGAAGTTGTTGCTTCAGTGCAAGCGCTCGACTGGTATTGTTGATTTCATACATCTCTTCCAATGTTTTGAACATGTCTCTCGCTGTCTTCAACTTAGAGACGATAGGCACAATATGATCCTTGACGGAATCAACCAATATCTTCATTGCTTTAATATCTTTCTTCACCCATTGTAACTTCGCTTCTTCCTCCTCGGTTCAGGAACACTGGATTCTATGAACTCACCCAAGTCATTTTCACGCAAGGTAAGCATGATCCTAAACCTCCATGATGTGAAGTTAGATGCACCCTCGAGTCTATCCTCGATCTTCAACCCGTTCACCATCTTGACTAATGTAGATAGATGAACAACTAGGTATTGCTGATTAGGAATAATCTGATCACGATCCTCTCAAACCCGCTCTGATACCATATAAATTTTAATGATCATATTTAATGCACAGAAAATTAATTCAAATCAGACACAATAACACAGCAGATACCCTGGGAAAACCCTCCTCTTGAGGGAGAAAAACCCAGCAACAAAGATCTCTCTTATATATATAAGTAGTGGCAGCAATTCGCCTTACAATGAGGCCAAAACTCAAGGCCAATATACAGCACCAATGCACGATGCAATATCAGATAATAATCTGATCTTCCTTTCAATCTAAATCTGAACTTAGATAAATTCGTAATCTGCTCTTGAAGTAATTCGCACAGAATATAATAGACACAATTGAACTTAACTTGATGATCATAGTGAATAGCAACATCAAGTATATATACATCTTGGAGGGGAAGGATGTGTCTCTTCCCAAACTGGTCGGCCACAAGGAAAAGACGTCCTCCTTGAAAATCGCACCATTTAGAAACAAGGTCGGTCTTGTTAAGAAATCGCGCCTCTTTAAAATATCTATCCTTTAACAAATGGTGGTGACTCTTCATTTAATAATTATCTTCATTAACAAATCGAAGTGTCCTTATAAATCGTGCCCTTTGACTCATAATAAATTAAATAGCTTGAGAGCTATCATTTAATTTATCCATAGTAATAATATCGCTGGAAGTTACTACGACGCTGCATGTAATCATTAACAGCCACAACAAACATTTTTTTGGTCAAACATGCATCCAAAGGAACAACATCCACAATCACTTCATCAACAAAATTTTGGTTTATAATTTTAATTGCAAACTTCAATCTACATTGTCTACTCAAAATTAAAATAATGCCTTCTTAAATCCAACCCAAGGCATAAGGTTCGAGGTGTTGATAAGTTTATAAACAAAGTTTTTCAACCAACTATTGGATATGAGGTTAGCTTGCAAACAAGAACTGAAAAGTGCATCAATTTTAACACCCTTAACTTGAATTTTGAAGCTAAACATTTTTTATCGCTCAATCTCTTCTTGTGCTAACAAGTTAAAACTAGCCTTCTTTGTAGTGCAAGAATTTTAGAATCCACTTCCAAGCTATAGTCAATTTTTTTTACCTTTATTAAATATTATACTCTCTCCTTGTATTGTACGCATAAAAAATTTCTTATCTTTTTTAACTTTTCTTATAGGAGCATTTTTTTGGATGTAGCTTCCAACAAGATGAGTGTATATAACCATCGATATCACAATGGCAACAATGTTATACATATTTCTTATTTGTACCTGTAGAATTTACCTTTTTGGCTTTTGCTCCTTTTATCCTTGGAGAGGATGGAGGATTATCTACCTCAAGGTGGTGAGTATGGTCACATGCTTTATCTATGTCGACCAATTTAGATAGCAATGCAAGCCCCTAAATATGGTCGTTAAGGCCTCAATGTACTTCATTAATACTTTCTCATCTGGCACACCTTTCTCCATTTGAACAAACGTTTTATGGAAATACTAGTGTACTTTTGCCCACATTGCCCATCTTTTTGTTTCAGAAATTGTGATTCCATACATTTTTCATCCAACACAGGATAAAAAAAATTCTTAATCAATGTTTTAAATTGATCTTGCGATCTAATTGGAGCTTGATTTTTTAAAGCCAAGAAATACAAGACTTCCAATCCAAGAGAAAGAATGATTTCCCATCCTTAATCTAGCAAAGAGAAAATTTTGATCCAAGTTAATAGTATCCATACTAAAGTATACCTCCAATTGTGCCAACCAATGGTCACTATCTTCCATATCCACATCTCCTTTGAATTGTGGAATCTCAATCTAAGCCTCAACCTTGAAAACAAATGTTCTTAGCCATGTACCTCGAGGATGTGTTCCCTACATATTTAGACTCGTCCACTATAGGGGACATTTCATAGACACAAGGATGGATCAAAAATCTCCCCACCTCATACCCAATTTTTGAAAAAATGCAAAAATGTTTCCAAGATAGCAAATTTGGAGAAGGAAATGGCAGCCAACATAAAAAGAAATTTTAAAAAAGAACACAATTTAAAGAAAAAAGAGGGGGGAATGGGGGCCCACAAAGACCCCAACACCCCTTTACACCAACTAAAAACCAAAAACAGGCCCATCAAAAAAAAAACTCATTTTATCATTTTCCAAATTGTGAAGAAGAAGACAAAGAAAGAGAACAATTGTGAGAAGAGAAGAGAACAACAAAGCAATGGGAAGAAGGCAAGAGAGCATCAAATATACGTCATTTGAGATAAGTTTACTATCCATTGTTCATTTGCTCAAATTCCTTTGTTTTTTTTTTAAGTTCCAAACACTTAGGGAGGGATTTTTATTTGTTCTTTGTTTTATTTTTGCAGTTGCAGCTGTGTTTTGAATTTTCAACAAAAAAACAATAAGCAACAGCAAGGTTATTGAGGGTGAAGGGGTTCAAATTCAACCAAAAAGCCATAGAAGTACTATTGGGGATTCTTCTCAAAGTGGAAGTGTTGCAAGGATTATGAGTTTGAATAATTCATTTGAATGTCATTTTGAACTCCTCAAAACCTATGCAAAAGGCCCATTTAACCCAAAAAACCTCTTTTAAAATTTACAATAGCCATAGATAAAGACAAGAAAAGTGGTTAGTGGGCACTAAAGTATAGCTATATCATTTGTGCAACAAAAAACTACACAAGGGTTTTATTCTCATCTTTTGTACATGAGTGGACAAAGGGTAAAAGGTTGTTAAAAATAACCATAACTGAGAAGGCTAAGGCGACGAGGTTGAATATAGAGGGGAGAAAAGAAATAAGGCAATGCCAATAGAGACTGTGCAATCTAGTATGTCATTGCCTACCTAAACCATAGATGTTGAGTGTCAAAGAGGGGAGAGTTCTACCAAGGGAAAGAAAAGGGCTACTAGTGTTGTAGGGATGTTTAATATGCAATCACAGGAGGTGGTTGAGTCTTCTATTGCTAAAATATATTTGCCCGTGCCTTAGCATTTCATATGGCACATTCTCCCTATTTCAAACAAATGTTCAAAGATGTAATTGTTGTCGGTCCCTGATTTGCCCCCTGGAGAACATAAGTTGCACACCACTATCCTTAATAAAGAGTATTCTAAGGTGAGTGTAGTGATGAAGGAAATAAGGCAACCTTGGATAAGGGATGGCTGCTCTATCATCATGATGGGTGAACCAATATTAGACATCGACCACTCATCAATATTGTTGTCACATGTTCAGCTAGCTCTTATTTTCTTAGAACTATTGATTGTTTAGTTAAGAGAAAAAAAATACAAGCTTCCAATTTCAGATTTTAAAGGACACCACATAAGAGGTTGGGCCCTCTAATGTTATCCAAGTGGTAACCAATTCAACCTCTATATACAAGTTAATTGGCTTGATAACGAAGGGTAATTACAAGCATATTTTCTAGAACTCATGACAAGTTCATACATTGAACAACGCATTGAAAGACATTGGAAAGATAGATTGGGTGAAGGCAATGGTGACAAAATCTAGACATATACAAGTTCACTTGGATCCATCACACATCATTTGTTTTGTTCAAGATTTTTTTTTTTAAGAAGGAATTTCTCAAGCCCGTGGATACTAGATATGCCAACTACTTCATTTTGTTAGAGAGAATGCTTGAAGTGTGGGAGCCTCTACAATTAATGATGGTTGATTCAAAGTGGGGTAGATGGCCAGAGACAAGGACAATTGGAGGAAAAAGTGTGAAACAAAAGATCCTTGATAATGATTGGCAATTCACAATAAGGTAAGAAATTGATGGTTTTATCATCAAATTATTAAATTGTTAACTTCTTAATGTTTCTGAGTTCTAAATTATTTTAATTCTTTGTAATAGCATTCACTATGTTATTTGAGTCCTTTTTTTTTTAATTTTGATTTTTGTAACTTGTTTGCAGATACATTTGCCCCTTCATCTTAGCTATTATGCAAGTCAGAAGATATGTTGATACAAAATCTCCTAGCCTTTGATGGATTCATAAGACATTTCATAACACGCTTGGGTAAATGGAGCAAGCCATTCATAGCAAGAGTCCTGTTACCCGATTTTCACCTGCAGGCTCAATCAGGCAGGGCAATCCATGCTTTCAGGTGTTCTCAAAGACCAAATGGAGGAACATTTGCATCAAGGTTACATATTTTCTAACTTGTTTGCTTCTTGTGCAGCTGCAAGGGAAAATTATGTTTGTAATTCGGCACGTGGATTAAATGTGGCTCCCATAAGGGTTGAGCCCAGCATGCGGGTGTTCGGTTTTTTAATTGGGAGGGTCTTCGTCTTATGCTTTTGCCTTGCTTTCCCCCTTTTCTGTTTTGTTTTCTTTGTCCCCCTTTTTCTTTTGTTCTGTCGGAGCCGAAACCGAAACCGAAACCGAACATTGAAACTTTTCCAAGTTCCAGTTTCCGTTTCTGTTGCCGGTTTCGGTTCCAGTTCCGCGCCTTTGTCCGTTTTGTTTTCTTTTGGCCTTTTGTTTGACGTATTGGGTCCCTCTTTTCTGTTTCTTTTTCTTTGTTTTTGTGTCTTGTGCCTTAGGAGTGTGTTCCTTTTTTGGGCCTTTTCTTTTTGTTCCAGCGGACCCGGAACCGGGACTGATTCTGAACTTGGAATTCCTTCCAAATTCTGTATTTCGTTCTGTTCCCGGTTCCGGTGTCCTCTTGGCTCCGCCCCCGCCGGTTTTAAAGGGTTAAAGCATGTCGAGAACACCTGAGGCCGCTTTACAAAAAGATCAACTTGCAGAAATATCTGTAACGAGAAGAAAGCGTAAAGGATGAAAAGTCGCGAGTCTTAATGACTGATGGGATGTCAACTGGCAAAGGTAGAGGGATGCGAACAACAATCCTCCTGGAACATTCAAAGCGGCTCAGCAGGAGCGGTTTTCAAGGTCAAGGACAGAACACGTGGTGTCTTAATGGCGGATTCGGAGGCTGCGAGTTAATGACGATGGTTGTAAAAGATCTAGGAGCCATGCCTACAGGATATCTTTCGCCGACATAGACAGAGGGCATGCACATTTAATGCCTCATTAACTTCATTCCAAAACGTTTCTAGGGCCGACGTGTTCAGGAACCAACTCAATTTTTGAAAACACTAAGGCAGGGGCCGACACTTTTGGTTTCTGTTATATATATGGCATTTTTGCCTCTTTGTAAAAGGGGGTTCTTCTAATGCTTTTCGAAAGTTTGTGACTTTTGCAGTCCTTTCTCAGATTAGCAAACTTTTGTAACTCAATTTTGGAGATGAAATTCAGTAAAGACCTTGATTATTATTGATTTGAAGCTCTTGCCTACTTTCTCTTTGCATTTTTGTGTTCAGTCAGCTGATTGATCAAGCTTTTAGTGAGGTAATGTTTATTTCCTTCGAGCTTTGTCTCAGATTTTATAACCTTTATGCAGAAAGTATGTTTTTTGCAGGTTACAAATTGTGTCAAAAGATGTATGAATTTTAGATGTGAAATTAAATTTCCTTCTAGGAATCTTAGCACTAGGACCTGTTTGTGAAACACTTTTGCAAAAATATATACAAAAGTGAGTTGTGCAAATTTATCTTCAGTCATTGCAAGCAAGTGTATGAAGTCTGGTTTCAAATCCAAGTAACGTTTAGGTGCATCACCATAGGGTTTAGTTTTAATTTTAAAGCATTCTCCTTCTCCCTTTTCCTTTCAAAATCAGTAGTTTTAGGTGATGGCACAAAGGAAGCCGGCCTTCTCCGGAGGTTGACCTCTGTTTATAAGAAACCCACATCTTTAGAGGTCTTCCCATGTTACACTGAGGTGTTGAACATCAGGTTCAACAAGGGTGCAATTTCAGGTGATAACAAGTCCTACTTTGGGGTTTTATGAAGAACATATTCGGCCCATTGTGACATGGCAGTGGAGTGCTATGAACACCCTGCTTCATATGGCAACCTAGGCTCTAAATCCCAAATGATATGTAACTAGGCTTAAGAGAGTGCCTCCATCTCATGATGAAGAGGTGAAAAAAGGGCTCATGGAGACACTTTGAAAATGTATACTAACAAAGAATCTACTTAACTTTGCACACAATGGCTAGCCCTTGTCAATCTCTATGATCCAACATTCAACACACCAAAAGCAAGGACATTAGCTCAAACTAACCTTATTGTATGGTAAATGGGGAATGGAATGGATGCACCAAAGTTGAGGATACTTGCCACTCATGGCCTTTCACAGGTTGTCAGTTTTTCTACTACAAGAGGAAGTTGTTAACATATGACTTCATCCAATCAATCAAGAGGAATAGGCTTATCTCTCAACAAGTGAAGAAGCTAGTGGTTGTGCATAGTGCCTTGCAACTTCTAAATCAACAAATTCCTAAGTATTGTCAAACTTTAGCCGCACATTGGAATGTTGATCTCAAAGATGCCACACAAGTTGATGAGGAGGTACAAGAGGGATTGCTTGGCATTTTGTTGGATGAGGCAACCCCTTGTAGTAGCATTGACTAAAATTCAGACTCCAATTTTCATGTAATGTTGCAAATGTTAATTACGGGCAGCAAAAGATTTTATATGTTTTTGTCATTTTTTAGTTGAATCTTGAAACCTTTGGGTATTTTGTTGTGATTTTTATATAATATATATGCACATTGACAATGAAAGCAATTAATTTTTTTTAATTTGTTTGTCAACACATGTGAAATCTCAATTCAACTCTAATGTTATGTATGAAGGTTCTATAATGTATATGATGAATGCCTTATCAGTTTTATCATATGAATATTTGATTTTTCCTATATTTTTTAATTTTCCCTAGTTTTTAATAGTCATCCCCTACCATTCCCTAAAAAATGGCCTCCCAAAAAATCCATCCCAAAAACAAGTATCCTTATCCCCTACCATACCTATCTCAAAATCTTGGTGTACATAGGTTCTTGGTAGACCTGCCTCACCATGTGAAGGCTCTTCTCCATTTGGATTGGGCTTTCACCTTGCTTTTGGTGCCTTCTAAAAAGCAAAAATTATCCATGAGAGCCTCCATGATGCTCTCCATCATCTCCATTGATTGAAATATGCTTGCGACATCAACTTCTTGTTCTAAGAGCCTTGCTTCACCATCAAGGTCTTGTGAATATCTCCCCAAGCTTCTTAGTTCTCTCTGTCACCTATGGGATTTAATGTCTCTTTGCAAAGGTGGTAAGTATCTACTTCCACTTGATCTTGTTGTAGGCATGAACTTGCAAAGTCCCTCACAACAATTTCTACAAAGAAAGAACTTGCTCTGATACGGCTTGATCCATAAACAATGATGGTTATACCATACCTAGTCACCAACATACAAATTTATGAAAAAACAATGTGTTGAAAACTAGACAAGCAATTAACTTAACTTGCAATATGTAAATGAGAGCAGACACCATGCATAACTAAGAAGGCAAAGTAATTATCTAAGAGAAATCTACATAAGAGAGAAAACTCCATTAAAATATATGACCTACTACTCACATAACCTCAACTATTCAATGGCAATTACAAGCTTTGGCACTTGGGCACACAATTAACTTGAATCTCAATGAATTTAGTCTCCACGACCTCTAACACAAGCTCTCTCACAAGTCTAATTAAGTTACAATGACAAATGTTCACTAGGAACTATGAACTCCTATGAACTTCAACTCAATTCCCTGCATGAACTACTTCAAAACTCTCAAATTCCTGCTTAGAACGCATTTACGGATAATTTTATGCAATTCCCATTTTGGTCTCCTAGGTCAGCACAGGTCATATGATTAGACATTACGATTTGATGATGCATTTATGAGGGAAAACTGAAGTTATTTATACTTATAAAATTGGAATTTAATTTGCCAACGTGGCATCAATCATCTAAGTCAACCTTAAACCTCCAAAAGGAGCCAAGAGTACTTCTAGACAAAACTGCAGAAGTGTCTTGAGAATTGAGATGACGATGTCGTCCCGATGCCTCGATTAGTGTGTGAATGTCTCAGTGTCAAGCAATCAAAGGCCTGATGGAAATGTGGCTAATTCCCATACTTTTAGATGGCCAACATAAAATTAGAGAATGAAATAACAGATTTTTTTCTGATTTTAGGTAGGCTAAGCTACAAATTAGCATCCTGTACCTTTACGTATATAGTTATTGAGAAGATGTTGACTGAAAATCTCATTCATTTAGCTGGGAAATATATTGATTTGATTGCAGCAAAATTTCACTTAGAAAACGGAAAAAGCAAGAGAAAAGCACTTTGAGAGACTAATACTAAAGTTCAGCTGCGTGAGTGAAAGTTGCAGAGTGGCGGAACAATTGATAATTATGTCCTCCAATCAGATACTACACTTGCCTTCACAATACGAAACAAATCTAAGTTAAACCCTGTCTCAATTTTACTTTTATTCTACACGCCTGTACGAAAGACTATTTTCTAAACATTGTACACTGTGGAAATTTAATCTTTACATCTAAGTTAGAGAGAGAGAGAGACGGACAGACCTTTTGGAAGTTTGTCTCCGTGTCGTTGTCATTAATGTAGATGATCTCACTGAGATGATCAATTAACTTGAGCTCCCAGGTGTTCCGCTGGTTTATTTTCTACAAGCATTCATCTACATGATATTATTTAAGTAAATCACTAGATTTGAAAGCATTTTTTTTAAAGAGAAAAGATTAATGGCATATAAAGAGAAGAGGATAAAGAAAGTTACATTTTCGCTGGCGAGCTTGATGGTATTATGGAAAAGGTCGAGAATTTGGTCCTTGGAGAGGAAATCATCGTGTTCACTGGCGAGGGGAGGCAGGTCAACAATGGACTTCCTTCTGGTGGCTGCGGCGCGCGCAGCTCGCGCCTGAGCCCTCTCGAAATCGTCATCATTGGGGCTCAGCAAATTGTTACACCTCCCTGTGGTTTGAACCCTGCTCCTCAATGGTGTTTTACCATTCATCCTTACTGGATACTTGTGCTCTGAGTACTAAATTCCCTCTTGCTGCCCAACTGTCCAACCAAGCAGTGGAGAAGCGACGCCCTCATTCACGGCTCAATTTGACGGCACCTATTTTCCCCCGCTTTCTATCGGATTCAAAATGCCGCTCCGCTCCGTGGTTTCGGACAAATATTGGCATATAATTATTTTATTTTATCGTTTCCACTCTCAACTTTCATCGCTTGATTAACTTATTATTATTGTTATTGTAATGGTGAAATTTGCAATCTCTCGTTTCTTTTATGTTTTGTTTGTTATTTTATTGTTGTGTTTAATGTTGTTGATTAGTTTACAAATGATAAGAAAAAAATTATAAATTTAATTAATTATATCATTAATTTTAATTTATCATTATTTATTTTTAAAGATTGGTTATGATCTTTTGATTCATCGATTATCACTTTAGATCATATCTACGAATGCAGATTTGATCCAAATCATTTTCACAATCATAGATCTAAACATTGAATTTTTAGAATTGAAATTCAAAATAAATCATATTGACTCTCTCCTACTAACTATTATAAATCAACTTAATGTGTGTTTGTGTTGATTTTTATGTTATGTTGTTATATTTAAGGATATTTGTTTATTATTCCACGATTCATTAAGAACAATGTAGGATTCACTGAAAAAGATCATCATAGTGAATTTATGAGAGCATTATTGCACCATTATCAAAGCATTGCATTAGGATCATGTTGCATGCTTAATTGTTGTCCTCAATCCCTATTCCAAAGTCAATGAACATATCCAACAAAGGGTCTAAGTGAGGAGAACATGAACCTTACAATGTAGTATATTCTTAAAGGCGATCTTAAACACCACTAGTCCTTGTCAAGGTTAGAGTCAATAAGTCATGCACCCTCATGCATGAGTAACAAGAGTTGCAACAAAAGCATCATGACTGTCATCATTTGAGGCCCTCGAGTCTGAATCATCATACAACTTCTTTTATGCCTTCTACTCCTTGCATTCCATTTTTTATGTGCCCAATCTCCCCTTAGATTGGCACACTTATATATTTTTTGTTCTTCACATTGTCCTTGGAATGATCCTTCATTGCCAAGGCACATTTGACAAGACCTGAAGTGTTTTGCCTCGTCTCCTCAAAAAACAATGTGCCTACCACCCCATCAAGCTTCAATTTTGAGATGGATCCACTAATCACCATCATGAGATTGTCTTAACTATTAAGAAAAGAAAACACAAGGGTTATGCATTGATACTTCTCATCTATTTTCACATCCTTGGATGTCAATTGGGGTGCTTTGTCAGCAAATTATCATCACCCATCTTTAGAGAATAGAGATTATTTGATTAAAAAAATGTTCACAAGGGGTTTTGCTTGATATAAATTTCCCAACTTAACGCAAACCTTCTTAGTGATTCTCTCCTAAACCATTAAGAAGTGTGGATCTATAAGGTGAATCTAAATGATTTTGCTTGCCTTCTAATCATCAACTAAATAGAGTTTATCTTTTATGATGGAATATTTGTGGTCTACAACTGCCACCCATAGATCCTTGTGCATGATTAAATCTTCCATTTAATCTTCCAAAGCTCAAAGTTGGTTCCATTGAACCTCACCACCTCCATTCTAGAAGTGTTGGTTCAATCTAGGAGAAAATCTTATAACATAACCTTGTAGAAAATATAATACGTGATATTTATCCAAATCCCTCAATATATAGGCCAAGGAGACCCAAGAAACATGGATAGTTTACCAAAACCATAGGTTAAAATATATGAGTCGAGATCATGAAAAAGTGGTCAACATTTAACCCATGCAACCCACTACAAAATTAAATCGTCCAAAGATAGAATGTAACTACCATTTTTACTAGTTTAGCCCCTATGACATAAAAAAAGTCTAATTGTAACTCCCAAATGCCCCACCATGAGGCTATAATTATAATTCCACGCCTCTTACATATGAATAAAAATAGTTGATCAAACATGTTAATCATATAATACTAACCCCCCAAATCAATGACTTCTCACATAAGATCAATTACATGTCTCTAAGAGCAACAATTATAGAATCTCAAGACACCATCCAAGTGGTATGACCTTTTCCATGTGGACAAATTATTTATAGTATTATAATTATTAAATAAGTTCAACTAGACCTAAGTCTTACAAGTTGTATATCACACTTAGTCCCTTAGACTTAACATCTAATCCAAACTAGCCTCCAAGAATATTATTATCACAACCCTTCTAAAGAACCAAAATATAACTATAATCATAACAAGTTTGATATCTATCCCAAAGGCTAAAATAATAAATAGGTAAGGTTCACAAAAAAATCACTTATAAATACACTTTCCTCCAAGCATCCATATGGCATGGCTCAACTATCCATAATTATCAAGGTTATTATACAAGGGTGGTATTTAATTCCATCTTTGCTACGACACACAAGAAGTAAAAACTGTGAGATTTAGATAATACATGTAATTTACATAGGATCTCAAAAGAAATTGTCATTCCAACAAATACATGAATCTATCTCTCCGAGTGAGGGCTACTGATTGTTGTGTATTTATAGACATCTATATAAACTCTCTAGCTCCTAATTAGAAAAAAATATAAAGTATTTTTATTGAGAGTTATATAAAATGGATGATTTAGTGACCTTTCAATATGTTGAAAAATTATTGTGCGTGGGACCAACTCTTAATCACCTACACTAAACGCATTTTTATTAAATGGGTTTAAAACCTTGGATCTATTTGCGAGTTTCAAAAGGGATTCTACACAAACTCTAAGATTTAGATTTAAGCCTCCAAGGTTGTACCCCTCTAGCTTCATAATACTTATTTCAAACATTAGATATGAGAACTAATAAAAAAATTTACCAATCATTTCTTTTCATTATGGCTAGGGTTTTAGAATTTATTTTAAATCTATGACATATTATATATACTACTTTCAAAAATTTAACTTTTCTCTTAAATTGTGTTTCCTTGAAAAGGTTAATGTAGGAGAAATGATTATATTTTACTGCTATTTAGAGAAGGTTTAATATGCATTTCACTTAACATGCTTAGCTAATCATTAAGTTTTATTTATGCATAAATTAGTTGGTTTCTTTTAAATTTTTTCATTGCCATACTCTAATGTCCTTGCTTGAATATGGGTTATTATAGTGGTAGCAATTCTTAGACACTACTCTTGTTGGTTTGTGTAATCATGACTGGAGGGCCTAATTAAGGATTATCCAATCATACAACCAAATACAAGCATTCACGATGAAAACTTAATTGACGAAACAAATAAGCAACAATATATGATCTTTATTAATTCATAGTCAACAATAAATCTAGAATCTAGGTCAAGGAATTATAGTATGACGCCATAGCTATCAATGGTCCATAGGTACAATCATTATTCAAATTACAATCATATGACATACATTACAATGAACTTTGATATACTATCAAACTCACAAAATTAGTTTACTACTCAAGGTAAGTTGTCTACAACTAACTATTGACTAGCTACCTTTCAAATTATCATGAATTATTTTTATATAGTGAGACTTAGCATCTATAATTATTAGTGTTGGTTGTGATTTGGTGCAAAGCTCAATGTATAAGAAAATGTGTAATCATGAAATGTGTAGAAGGGAACCTTCTAGAATGAATGGGGTGAAGGATATACAACGAATCTTGATGTGGCTCATGCCTTAAGCCTTCTTGGGAACAATAAGGTGAGAAGTGTATTCAAATATCAATGTGAATCTTTGGTGTATGCCACATACTTTGATAGGTCTTCATCAAGGATGTTAACAATTTATGACTTGCAACTAATTACTAGTTTTGAGAAGTTGGTGCCTATTAGTGTAGAATGATCTATCTTGAATCTCTAGCATAAATTTGGACCACCAAAAATGAACTATGATGATTTGAACCACTTTGCAATGTTACACTATGTGTTTAAACTAGACCTTTGATGAGCTTGAAGTGAATTTTGAACCTGAATATGTTTTTGTGGTGATAATAGTACTTTTGTGGTGGGATCTGATGACTAGAAAATTATTATAAACCTAGAAATTAATAAACAAACATGAAAGAGAATATTTTTGGTTGATGTCAAATTACTCTTACACCTTGGATGCTCCTATATCAGGCACACAAGGTAATTGAAAAATGACTCCTCACTTTGGAATGGCTAGAGGAAATCCAAAATAGTTCACCATGTTGAGTCTTTATTTAGCTTTCCATTTCAATTTTAAAATATTTTTCATATTTCTTACTTTTGGTGCTTTTTCCAATTCTATTATCAAACATGTCTAGAATTTCTTCCTTCTACACTTTTGTTGCAAGATTTTTGTCATTGGTTTCCTAGTGTTATGCAAGGTAGCGCTTGGGTTCGTGGCATGGCTTAATTGCTTCCTATGGATCTTGGATCTTGTATAAATTTGGCGGTTGTATCGGGCATTAACAATTCGATCTTTTGGTACAACAACAACCATCTGTACAATAGTTGGTATCAAAGCCGAGGTCACATGTTCAAACCCCTCGCTCATGTTGGGGGTATTGTTGCAAGAGTTTCACCCTTGGTATCCTTGTGTTGTGTAGTACAATGCTTGGGTTCGTGACATGGCTTAACCGCCTCCTGTGGATCTTGGATCTTGTCTAAATCTGGTGGTTGTATCAGGCATTAATAGGTCGATATTTTGGTGCAACGACAACCGTCTGTGCAAAAATTGGTATCAAAGTTGAGGTCACATGTTTGAACCCCTCGCTTGTGCTAGGGGGGTTGTTCTAAGAATTTTTCCCTTGGTCTCCTTGTGTTGTGTAGTACAACGCTTGGGTTCATGACATGGCTTAACTACCTCCTATGGATCTTGGATCTTGTATAAATTTGGTGGTTGTATTGAGCATTAACAGGTTGATCTTTTGGTGCAACGGTAATTGTCTGTGCAACAACTTCTAGTATCTATTTTATCCAATATGAATTTTCTCAACCTTCTCTTATCTCTCCTTTACGGTACTCATATAGATATGTAATATTTAAAAATGGTAATATATCCACACCTTCTGGTATCTCCAATTCGTACATACACTTCTTGAATCAAACTCTTGATAATTTTACAAGGATCAAACTTCATCTTCAACTTATTGTATGTATGTCACATAAATCTCTACTTCATTAAATGTATGATCATGTCATCTACCCTATCTTTATATCTCCTATTTCTACCAACTTCCTCCGTATACCCACCATTTTCTTTCTCCAACCAGTTTCTTACCTCATTTACCATCTTCATGTGATTTGTATTTTTCCCAGTTTTGCACTCCTCTTCTCTTCATTACCAATATATCTCAATCTTAACACATTCCTTGGATTACTAACATGTACTATCTCAATTGGTGTTTTCCTTGCAGTCTTATTTATTGAGTTATTATAAGAAAACTCAACATGCTCTAGAATCATTTACTAATTACTTGTATCTTCTATAAACAAACCACTCAACAAATTACCTAAACTTGTAGTCACCATTTTTATCTATCCATCAATCTATGGGTGATATGTTTTATCGAATTGTAACTTGATTTTTATCTTCTTCCATAATGTCTTCCAAACATACCCAACAAATTTAGTTTCTCTATTTGATATTATACTCCTTGATAATCCATGTAATCTCATAACTTCCTTAAAGAATAGAATAGTTACATGTATTGAATCATTGTCTTCTTATATTCCATGAGATGTGTCATCTTAGGAAATATATCAAATATCAAAAATATAGAATCATAACCTCTATAATTTCTTAACAATCCTAATACAAAATCCACACTTATATATTCCCAAAATCTATTGGAATTGATAATGGCTTATACAACCTAAAATCCTACAGTCATAAATATACTTTTTCACATTTGTATACATCCATGGCCAAAAGAATTTTTTACTTGTAAATGCCACAATCTTATCTACTCTAAAAATTTTATGATGTCCCCCTGGGGTTTGAGTTCTGATTTTTTTGGTTTTGTTTTGCTTTTTTTTTGTTGGATATGATGCAAGAAATGGAAATAAATGCAAAAATGCAAAAGTAACAAGGAAATGCATAAACCAGAAGGAACCCAGTTATTTTTATTACTTCAAAAACATATTTCATACCCATTTGTTGGTAATGATAGTTACAGATCTAATTTTCTTCGACTAGCAACTTGATTGCATAAACCCTAGGATGTCCTTTTCAAATATGCTACTACTGCACCTTGGAATTGATGTTGATTTACTGTTGTGACTTAGACACCTCCAAATTAAGTGTTTGTTGTTGACAAATGAGATAATTATACTCTCAAACCCTCACATCCTCCTACTATTGTATGAATTGCTTCTTGTGCTTACACGAGCCAATTAAAAGGGTGTCTTTTGTTGTTTGAAAATATAAAAAGCAATGCAGATTTGTACGACCTGTTTGTGGCAGCAATTCTAATCATGTACGACCTGCCAAGGATGAACTCTCATGTGCCAAGCAAGATGTGCCATAATTCCAATTCCCATGTGCCAGTTATGATAAGATGCAATCTATAATTATTAACCAAAAACCTTTATTTCTTATATGCTAATAAAACTCTAAAATTTTGATTTATTCTTCCTCCTGATTCTAGTTGAATGCTCAGATAATAATCCCTGAGTGATATTATTCAATCAAGTGTTCTTGGATGATCTCTCACACCTGCAAACATTATTGTTTGAGGGATTTTGTCCTCAGAATAGCCAGATCTCCATACCAGCAAATCATTGCTCAATATTCACCATTTTTACTCAATAGTCAATGAATTAGTTTCCTTTTGCTTTTATCCTTCTCCCAAAATCCCACGCCCACTTTTGCAATTTGGATTTTTGAAATAATATTAAAATGTTTCCTTTTTAATATAATTGACTTTTAATAAAATATTTCATAAAGTATTATTTAAATAATAATACTTTATTAAAAGTAACTTTGTTTCTCCTTATACTGCTAAATTATAAAGTTACTTTATTAAAGTCACTTTATAATGTCAAATTATAAAGTCACTTTAATAATTAATATTATTAAAGTGATTTGACTTTAATAATATAATTAAATTGTCAACTCTCAATAATAATCTGACAACAACCCTTGAGAGTGATCCGAACACAGTTTCCAACTATTGGCATGGTGACCACTAATCCTGGTATAAATTACTATAAATAGTAAGCATGAACAATGTGCTCCAAAACTACCTTCAGAAGGCCTACCAATCAATATACCAAGTCACTGAGTTGTATACACTGAAATGGATACCCAATCTTGTTGAAGACCCTAAATACCCTCCAAAGGCCCCCTTAAGCATCTCATTAGCCTACGGTGACCAAATGCATAGGCTAACCCTAACTCCCAGTCCACTGACTAGAGAGGGGACATTACAATTTCTTATTGAACCACCACTATGTGTTTCCTTTATCAATTCTCCCTTGTTGAGCTTCTAGGAATACATAATTGACTACCTTTGAACAATATGTTATCTTGAATTTTATAATCAAACAACTTAATTTTGTACATACTCAAAGGTTTTTTATATGCTTTCCATGCTTATGCAAAATCTTTTTTTATATGAATTCTTAACCCTTCAAATCCCATCACCTCAACTCTCATCTCTATAAGCAAATGTTGTATTCTACTCAATGCATGTACTATATTGTTTGACTTTCCACTCCCATATTTTAATGTAAGAGAGGAATTTTTCTTGAACTCAACTCATCTCACATGTTTCCAATTCAATTTGCATTGACTATTCAAGGACAACAATACTTGATGGTCTATATAAAACAAAAACTCATTTGGTGACAAGTAATATCTCCACTTTTTAACCCTTATATTATGGCATAAGATTCCTAATCACATACAAAGTATCTCCTTCTTACATTGTTCAATTTCTCACCAAAATATACTACTATTCCACCTTCTTGAATTAGTACTACTCCAATTACACTTTCACTTGCATCACAATCCACTTGAAATACCTTATCAAAAATTGGTATTGCTAACTCTAGCTGTTATATCACCTTCATCTTTAATAGTTCTAAGATTTTGTTTACTTCGAGTGTCCACTTAAATTATATCTTATATCCTCTCACAATTTTTTAGTGATGCACAAATACCATTAAACTTTATAAAAAAAAATTTGTAAAAAATGGCTAAACCATGGGAACTTCTTCCCTCTCGAACATTCACTAATTTAGGTTATTCAGCAATTGATTTTACATTTTCTACTCCCATCTTCAAATTACTAGACAAGACTATACATACTAAGTACACTAATCATGCTTCATGAAATTATTCTTCTTTCCATTCATCAACATTTTTTCCCTCTCAATCTTCAAATACTAATCTAATATGCTTCAAGTGTTCTTTTTTAGTCTTACTAATAATCAAAATATTATCCAAATAAAGAACAAAAAATTAAGCACATATTCAACACTCCATTCACCAACCTCATAAATGTGTTAGTTGTGTTATTCAACCCAAAAGGCATAACCAACCACTCATATAATCCTTCCTTTGACTTAAATTTAACCTTTTATTCATCTCCTTCTTTGATTTAGATCCAGTGATAATTTGTCTTCAAACCTAGCTTGGTAAAATACCTTGTACTACTCAAACAATCCAACAAATCATCCATTGTTGGCAATGAGAATATATAATTAATTATGATATTATTTATTTATTTGGACATAGTACACATTCTCCACTCACCTACTTTCTTTGGTGTTAGTATTTAGGTCCCACATGTGGACTTAAACTCTTGTTGATCAAACCTTTCTTCAATAGCTTTTATACTTGTAGGTTGAACTCTTCATTTTATGTACAACTTTATTTGGTAAAAATTTTCTTGGGATCAAATCCATATGATGACTCATACTTCTTAATAGTTATAATCCATTTGATATATTTTCTAATATGATATCACTATATTTTGTTAATAACTTTAAAATTTATTTATGTGAAAATGTATCCTCATCTATGCTACCATATAATATGGAAATCAATATAAAGCAAATCTTTTAGTGTCTCAAGCCATCTAAGAACTTTCTTCCATCAACCCAAAATATTCTAGCATTGCCACAAAATCACTTTTCTCTCTCCTTCAATGAATCCCAAATATGTTTCTTTCCATCCTTCACCACATTGTAAGTCTTTTCTCTCCCATCATGTGTATCTTTTCTATCATAGCACCATGGTATTTCCAATAATAAATTACATATATTAGAAGAGGGTGAAAATATTTAAGGAAAACAAAGGAAGATAAAAGCAACACAAAAGCACAATAACTTCGCCTAGAATATTTGCTCCTCTCGTTGATGAGAGGAAATGGAATTCACCCTTACTCCATTTGATTTACCCTTGATGTTGATATGTGAATTGGTCAATACTCTAGCATAACCTTGATACGATTGACAATGATTGTAAAAGGCTTAAAATGATAGCATGTAAGTATGATAGCTCAAGGATCAAAAATGAAGGATGGGAGCCTCTATATATAGAGTCTTGAAGAGGCAAAATTAATGGCTAGAAATTATTGATGATGGATGGTTGATATTGAAGGAGGATTAGGGTTTGTATCAAGGATGCAATTAGATGACAAGTTTCAAATGATAGATAGGATCTAGTTTTAGAGTTGAGATAAGGACGGGCATCCTTATGGCAATGGCTAGGATTAAGAGGTTAAATGAGATGAGTGGATAAGATTAAAAGTTAGTTTGACTTTTAGGTAGGTGTCTAGGTTCAATGAATCTATGCAAGGAGTTAGTTAGACATGTGAATGGGACATTTGTCATGTGAGGACAAATTTAGATTATCATCCATGTCGACAAGATGAAGGGTTAGGATTATATGGATAAGGATAATGGATAAAAGATAAATAAATAAAGTATTTACTTAATTAATGGGATCATGATGAGTATAAGAATTAAATAAATAGTAAATATTTATTTAATTTAAAGGATAATGGCAATGGATATTCATTAAATAAATGATCAATATTTATTTAACTAAGGAATTGGGATAAACATGGGAAAGGATGGGAATAATTAAATAAATAATAGATATTTATTTAATTATTGGCTAAGGATAGAAGCTAAAATGAGGTATGGTTGGGTAAGGAAATATTTTAGGTGTCTACATTTTTCCCCTCTTTGACATGACATCACAAAGTGGTTTTGTATCAAAAGAAGTTTAAAACATAGTGGATGAGAGAGGATATGGATCAAGGATGATGCCCCAGTCAATGGGAGGATGAAAAAGGATGAAGAAGGAAATATTGGGATGAAGAAGAAAATATTAATGATTAGGTGTTGGGATGCCCCCTTAAAAGGACATGTAGGTTAGGAGAAAACAGGTGTGCTCTCAAAATGGAAGGGATCAATGAGGGATTAGGATCAAGAAGTAGATGAATTGGAAGACGAAAGAGGATGAAGGAGATGAAAAGGAAGGGGAATTTGATGGAAAGAGGATGAAAAGGAAGGAGGATTTGATGATGATAGATAGATTATTCCAATATGTATTAAGCAATCCTAAAATTTGATATAGAAAAGGTAATTATGGCCCGAGGTATGAAGAACCAGGGTGACAAGGTAACCTTTACATAGACTTGACACTCAAACAATGACAAGCATGAAATACAAGATAAAAATGATGCCCCATTACACACCAATTGTAACACACCAAGATATAGATAGATCAAGGCGACCATAAGTAGGTGTAGTCATGGGGGGGAAAGATAATTATCAATTTAGATAAATCAAAACAAAAGGCTCATTGCAAACATGTCATGCAACCAACACATCTCTTGTCAAAGATCATATGATGACGATGCTTGGGTGCTTGCAATTAGGCTTGGATAATCACCTAAGGTTTTCATAAGGATGATTTTTTGTGATTAAGCTAGGACAATTCCCTAATCATGGCTTTGATAAGGATGGGGTGCTTACGATTAGGCTTGGATAATAACCTAAGAAAGGCTTTTATAAGATGATTATGATTGATTGATTGGTTGGTAAAGGATAGGATGATTTTTTAGTGTTTGACAACTAAGCTTATGATATGATTTCGATTAAGGATTAATGTCTTGGAAGCAATATTTGGATTGATTAGACGTCAAGCCTAAGGAGCTCGATATTTTATTTTTTTAATTTTTAGATGAGATGAGAGGATGATGATTTATTTATTATGTTTGAGATGAGATGGATATGATATGGGATAAGATAGGTTGAGTTTATGTTTGATTTATTATGGATGAATATGGGGCTCCAAATGTATTAGAATTGAAGATCAAAGCAAGAGGAAACTAAGGATATACAAGATCAAATCCTTAACATAATGTGGATGTAACTTTTGCATCTAACACATGGGAAAGAATGAGGAAGGATGAGTGATGATGGATGGTTAAGGGGTGACATATAATAAAGGATAAAATAAAAAACCATGATAGGTTTATTATGGATGGATGGATGGAAATGGGGGATAGTTTAATATTAAATGGATAGGAGTAATAATAGATGGAATGACATCTTAGGATATGGTGGATGAGGGTCAACTACACATGGCACCTATTTCTAGGTTTTCACCATGGTACTTATCCAAGGTGCCAGCAAAGTGGTTTTCACCTATCGATGTATTATTTCTCTTTACTATTTTTTTTTTTAATTTTTGGAATTATGATTTTTTTTGGATTTTTCCAATAAATGAGACTTGATGATGTTGTGATCATAGTGGACACTCTTTAATAGATGGATGAAGAAGTGTAATAGATGGATGTGGACGTCATGATATGGATGATGGATGATGCTTTATGTGGTAGACAGAGGGAGCAAAGGTATGATCCCTAATGTGTTCACAATATAAGGGTCATCATGCTTCACATGAAAAGGTGTTTGGGAAACCTTTGGATTAAAGCACATGGAGGGGTCACCATCAAAGGTCCATTGAGATCAACCACCAAGGGGGATGGAGTCATATGATGGTTATATAGATATAGGTGGATATATATAGAGTGTATGGTTTGCATAAGGGTGAGGAGGGTGGATACTTAGGATCAACAAGCTCATTTCTTGTTATTTTTCTTTGAGAGATGCCCCTGGTTATTTTGGATGAAGGGGCATGATTGGAGATCAATTTTTTCTTTCTATTATTTTTTACTTTGATTTTTTATTTATCCAATAGCTTTTGATTTTAATTTTGACTAAAGGAATTTTCTTTACTTTTCTTTCTTTCTTTTGATCTTGGATCTCCTTTTGAAAAATCCTTTTTTATTTTTGACTTTTGATTGATTTCCTTGTCCTTTTTGGGGGAAACTTGTTAATCCAAGTCTAGGATATGGAAGGAAGTGGACAAATTGGATGTGTTGGATGATATGGTAAGGATATGTGATTGATGGAGTATATTGGTGATGCCTTCAATGAAATATTCAGGACTATCCTTATTGACACATAATATCAAAGGAATCTTGCATGTCCTTAATGAGTTGGCAAGAAGGCCGAGTAGTGGTAATATTAGGAGATGCATAACCTAATCCAAGATGTTTGGGGTGGAATAATTGTGGAGTAGGAGGAATATGATCTTATATTTACTCAAGATTATTATGATCAAAGAGTATATTATCATATATATTATGATAAAACATGGGATTATCATAGATATCAAAAGATAGGGATGAAGTGGATGGTGGTGAGGCGGGTTTGATGTGGAAGGCTAGTAGCTCATATTCTCCAATAGCGAGGTCCTTGATCTCTAAGGGGGTGCGAGAGGTAGGTAGCAACGAAGGATCAATCGATGAAGATAGAGATGGTGATATGGTGTTGGTAGGGAAATGTTGTGAAAGGCCATAACTGCTTTGTAAGAATTTGCAATATTGAATTGATTTGGGAGGGTTCTAGCAAAGATATCGACAATCTATTCTTTTGTATCAACATAGTCGACTTTGACTTCATTATCTGCAACCTTTTCTCTTAGAAACTGATACTTGATTAATATATGTTTCCTCTTAGAATGCATTATTGGATTATTTGAAATATTTATTGCACTTGTATTGTCACAAAGAATTGAAATGGGTTCATCATATTCAATTTTCATATACTTCAAGGTCTACTTCATCCAAAGTGATGGGCCTGGTTAATAGCTATTTTTCTTCCATTTAGTTAACATCTTTCAACATTTCAAAATGCTTATTTAATAGATATTCCTGAAACATATATCTTTTATATCTTTTATGCAACTTAAACTAGAATTTGATATATAGAAATATAATTATGATATGATTATGTTTGCATGGATAAATGTGTGAATGTTTATGAAATTCAATATGATTTTGTGTTTAATTAATGGTTATTAATGGTGTGTATATTTTAGATGAAAATAATCTCTTGCAACCAAAAGAACTGTAACCTGCAACAACTAAAGAGCTTAGCCCACAGCCAAAGGATTCTAGGTAGATTATAGGGGAGAATCTAGAATGTCGAGAACGTGATAATTATAGTAAATGATGAAATAAATCATCGAAGTGGTCAATCATGAGTCACCAGATCATCCAATAAGATGAAAAAAGGAAGAAGAAGTATGTATTGATTAGGAAGCCAATGTGACAGTTTTCATAAAGCACATCTTTGTCAAACTGTTAGGGCAGAGTTTCAATTCTATTTGTCTCCTATATTTTTCAAATATGATTTCAATTGCAAAGACTAGTCTTCTCCCTATTAGGAAGGAGAGTGGACATTTTCATTTAGTTTCCTATTTTTATTCCTTACGCAAATAAAACTCCTCCCAACCCTATATATTTGGATCGGTGATTGAGAAGCAGATCTAGTTAGAGGATATATGTTTTGATAGTTCTAGTTTTTGTTTCATAGAAAATATTCATTGTTAGTTTTTTTTTATTTAGTTGTAATGGATATGTACTAATGAGTGAGATATCTATGAAGATTCTTGTCATGTTGTGAGATTTCGGTTATATGCAACAAAGATAAATTCTAGTTTACTGTTATGATTAGTTGATTCAAGTAGCAGATATTTGATTTTCCCCTGTGGGTACAACAACTCAAGCAAGGGCCACTCAAGGTACTGTTCACCCATCTTAATTTCTATTATTAGATTAGAGGATACATTGTTGCATTCATTTCAAGTAGATTCTTAGTTACATGTACATGAATCATATATTGTGTAGACACTTAAAAATGTCTCAATGGATCACATTGGCTAACTAACATCATCCTCAAACGCATCCTCTTTTTGCTTGTTTAATTAAATAAGCCTAATTATTCAATTAAATGTCTCATTTTCACCTATTAATCTAATTGACTTAATTGGGCTAATTCACCCCCTCTCACACTAACATTTCATCCAATTTAATTAAATAATGCAATTCACCCCCTCTCACACTAACATTTTATCCGATTTAATTGAATAATGCAAATTATTTAATTTTAACCCCAAGTCCTCTTATTTAATTAAATAACCTAAACTATTTTATTAAATATCATATTTGCATCTCCTTTTCATTAAATAAATCAATAATTTAATGAATATCCTCACATTCCTCATCTTGCAAATTCAAATTTAGTTTTAGTTAAATAAATTGTTAATTTCCCTCTCATCCACTTGCATAGGGAATATTCTCCTATTTTCCTAAAAAAAAGGTAATGATTACTCCAAACAAACTTTGAAACAACTTTTTAAAGTTGTTGCAAAGTGTGTTTGTTTGCATGACTGTGAGCCCTTGATCTTTTCTTGATCCATGTGATCTTTGATTCTTATCCATTGATGAGAATCCTTGATCCATGTTTCATCCTCCTTTCGTTTGTGACCATTGATAGATAAAATCAATCTCATCCATTGCTTTTTCATTTGATCTCCATTACATCAATTATTTAATGAATATCATATAATTCCCCTAATTTACATAATTTAAACTTTTTTTTAATTATCAAATTACTAATTCTCCCACTTGCAAGGGAATATTCCTCCTTTGCACATTCCTCCAAAAGGGGAATATTCCTCCCCCTTTTGCACAATTAAACTTTGTTTTAATTTGCAAAATATCTATTTCCTCGCCCATGAGAATATTCCAAAGAATATTATTTCTCCTCACTCATTTGAAAAATGGAATATTCTTACAAAACTTCATGCGCAAGTTAACTCAAAACTTCATGTGCAAGTTAACTCAAAACTTCATGTGTAAGTTAACTCAAAACTTCTTGTGCAAGTTAATTTGTGACCTCTTGTACAAGTTAAAAGTGTGTTTGTTTGAAGGAATGAGAACACTTGATTAAATCTCATCATTGATCCTCATCCCTTCGTGATCCATGCCTCCAACTTCTTCCATCCCCGACCATTGATTAATCTTTTTTATCTTAACCCTTCATTTCTCATTTTCTTTCCTATAAATAGGTCAATATTTGGAGACAAATGGATTCATCTTTTAAGAGAAAACTTATGTTGTTAAAATCACTTTCACTTGCACTCATATTTAGCACTTATTTAGCATCATTTTAGCTTAATTTACTTGCATCATTAGCTTAAATCATCCATTAATGGCTTATGTGATAACATAGGTGCATACATTTAACATATTTTGTAATTAGGATTTTAATATTTTAAAGATTGTATACATTTAGAATAGCTTTGCATACACCCATATCAATCATATTAGCATATATCATGTTAATTTAGCATTTAAATCATGTTTTATCACATATCTCTCATCGGATTCATCAATTCTCTTCAATATAATTGATTGAAACAAGCTCATTATCCAAGGGATTGGGAAAGGGTCACCATTCCACATCAATGTGACACCACTCCCCCAATAGGATAAGTTTCAATGTCCTAGATTAGAGGTTTGTCAAGCTTTCATGATTTAGAATGTTAATTTTAATGGCTTCTCTGTCTTTATTTACAGTGAATGATCTTATTGGGATTAATGCTTAGTGGGTTAAATATGCCTTGAATTCATATGGATTAGTTGTAGTTAACCTTCACTATGACATTGGTCACATCTTGTACTGAAAATTATGCTATGTGATGTTTCCTTGAGTTGTTCTCTAGAGAGGTCGAGTAGTTAGAAGTAAGAGTTAGTAGTGTTAGTAGATTGTAGAATTCAGGTTTAGTAGTTAATAGTTATAGTGTTAAGTTGAAGGTATCCATATCATCAGTAGCAGATTAAGTTATTTCCCCTGTATTGCAAGTCAACACTTCATTTACTTTTCCAACCTTTAATATTTTCATGTACATGTGTAAACCACCTATACTCACTGATGTAGGTCGTGTAGAGTCTGTGAATGCACATATAGTGCCAACATCATCAAAACCTTATGAAGTCCCAATTGATAATTAAATGAAGTCTTTGCGGGGGTTTAGTGAACTATTCAACTAGGAACTCCTCTGAGTTGTGTGTATAACACAAAGTTGACTGAGCATTAGAAATTCCTTACATTTTTGGTGTCATTTCTAGGGATGGTGCTAAATTCAGGACTCTCTTGTGTAATTTCAAGCTTTCATAGTTTATATGTTTTGATTTCAACATTAGGATAATTAGGTTAAATTTTTTTTACTAACAATGCGCATAAGCATATGATCCAAAGGGTTATAACTATTATAAGTGAAGGTGGCGAGACACTCTAGGAAGATTTCTCCCCTTAACACATGAAGCTTTAGAGGATACTGGTGATCAATGGGAATATAGCAAGGGTATTCTTGAAGAAGAATCATCTCTAACACCAATATCCACATCAGACACAAAGGAAACTTCCCACACACAAATCATCACTGTGAGTGATGATGTAATGGAAGACCCATGAGATCATGTGACTTTTGAGTTCCCCATTGCCAACCGAGAGAGAGAAAGTGCCCTAAATAACATATCGCCTTTAACATTACCTCTCTTCTATGAGTTGGTCACGGAGGATCCAAATACCTTCCTTTTTGAGTTTGATGTGTTATGTAGAAGTTATGATTATACTATAGATGCACATAGGCTCAAACTATTTCTAGCAACATTGAAGGATGTTGCTCTAAGATGGTTTATGGGTTTAGGAAGAGATGTTGGTCCAAATTAAAATTCCATGAAGAAAAATTTCTTGGAAAATTATTAGGATTATTGTAGAGGCATAGACAGAAAGAGGGATGACATCTTTAGGATGTCACAAAAGGAAGATGAATCTTTGGAAGACTATATTGAAAGGGTTCAGTTTTCCCTTAAGAAATCCCACCAAAACGAACTCTCTAATGAGTCTTTAAAATTGATATTCTTGTGGAGGATTAATTAGGATTTCATGCATGCACTTAACCTCATTGGGGCATGAAATATTTCTCAAACACCATTTGAGGAAATTTTCAAAGCATGTAGGAACTACTCAAGGGATTTCACTAAGAAGATTAGAGGAGATAGGACATCTTTTATCAACAAACCATCCTGTTGTGCCTTCACACTCACACCCCTTTTTTCCCTTGGAAAAATGGGGACCCCCCTCTTTTCATTTGTGTGTCTTTGTTTCCTTTCCTTATTTCCTTTTTCTTCCTTGGTTTTCTTCTTTCCTTTATTTGCTTTCAGGCTTCAGGATTTTAGACTTATGAGGAAGGGTATACCTTCCTTATTGGGCCCAACCTCAATCCCTTTCCTTTGACCTTTGTTGCTTCTCCTTGGCACATACCTTACCCTCAACTGCTGATGGCGATGCCTCATTTTGCATGCACATCTTGTCATGTCCTTTCAATTTTGTGTGATGACAAGAAATTTAATTGCTCTGGCACTCAAAATTTAATGCATTTAATTCAAGGTGGGAGGTCATTGGGGTGATTGTTAAAAGGGTTTTTATTGCTCATTTTCATTATTCATTTTGCAAATTCTCATGCACATGAGCTCTGAAAACCTGGTTTTACTCTCATTGACATTTTCACCTTTGTAAATTCATATTACTCCCCCGTATTTTACACCTTGTCGGTTTGTGTTGGAACCTTTATTATTGTTTTCCTAGTGTGTGTGAGATTTATGGGTTTGTGAGTGTTTGAGGGTGAAACAATGTGCGGCTGTGTCCTCTGACTACGAGTTTAGTTGAGTGTTTACTCATTGGTTGCTTGCATTGGATTTGTGGGTGTTTGTTCTTTGTTTGCTCGTGGTGCCTTTTTTGTGTGTTTTCCCTATCAATCACTTCGCACATTTGTAATGGGTTAGATTAAATTCATGCCTTTCTTTTGATCATTCTCAAATAATTCCTTGTTCAAATGTGTGAGAGTTTACCTGAGTCGTGCATTTTTGCTTGTCTTTATTTTGTTTTGTTTCCTCGGTTTAGTTGTGGGCATTCCTCTATTTGTTTCGCCGTGTGTGTTTCCCCCCTTTTTTGTTCTTTCCATTTTTGGCTTTGTTTCCCCACCAAATTGTGTGTTTTTCTAACTTTCCATTCAAAGATGTTTATGATGCTATCGTCGAACATTGAGCCTTGAGCTTATCGAGGTTCATTTTTCCTTAGCATTTGAAACTTGGAATATGTCAAGCTTTAGGAACTACGAGTTTCCCTTACCCAATACAAGAAATAATTTGTATAATGTAGGGTGAAACCCAAACCCATGACTCTTGATTCCTCCTCCATGGCTTGGTAAATTTGATCAAAGACTTTCAGGGTTCGGTAGTCAAAGATATTGTTTATCACCCTTCTTATATAGGTGAAAAAGTTAAAGGGTATCCCCAATCTTCAGCCCCTGACAACATATACACTTAGCAAAAAATTGTCTTCATAAGGCCATTTTTGAACTTCGAGTGTCAGATGTATCCTTTGCACACTTCCTTTAATTTCCTTTCAGCCAAGTAATAAGTTTGGTAAGAATGCCTTTAGCAAACCTTAAATTCTAAAAATTCAAGTCAATTACGTGTTGGGTTTCATAGGTATTTTAACCAATAATTAAAGTTTTAGCAATTCATAAAAGGTACATTTGAACCTTAAACCCCAAAATATACCTCAAACTTCACATATCAGGCTTACCTCTTAAGTCTTAATAACATCTCGAGAAAGAGGTAAAAGGAAGAATAAAACCCTGAACCTCAAAACACCTTTCGGATTTCATGAGTCGAGGATACTACTTAACGAAATATCATTGTTGGCACAAGAAATAAAGGGGACCCCCAATCCCCGATGCTTGATTGAATGAATTCTTAACAAAGGGAGTTCACACTATAAGTAGAAAGTATAAGGGATCCTTGATCCTTGATACTCAATCAAACACACTTATGACCTAAGGGATTCACATTGCAAGCAAAAGGTATGAGGGATCTCTAATCCCCAATGCCCAAAGAACCATGTAAAGTGAAAAAATGAACTCTTAGGTGCAAATATAAGTGGTATAAGGTAAAGGGTAGGCTTGGAGTTCGATCCCCAAAACTTTGTATAACTTCTTTTATAATAAGTCATGACTTTGAAATGAAGGATTTATATTTCCTAGCATGACTTTTTTTGTAGGATTTCTTTTCTCAAAACATGTAAATATTAATATATAACATTGGTGCTTGTAGGAGATATGCCACCAAAGGATTCAAAAGAGATGAAATACCAATATAAAGGTTATCACCACCCTCGAATATGTTCTCTCCCTACATCGATATTGGAGATACAAACTTGGGTCATGTCAACATGGGGGAATTCAAGCAGGGAATCAGTGATAGTGGGGCTAGGACTCCAATGGCTAGGGATCTTGCAAAATCAGGGTTATTGGAAGTTGTTGCTTTTCCAATTACAGTTTAGTCCCTAGAGTTAGTGCTAACTTGTGCTCATCATTACAACCATAAAACTTAGAAGGTCAAGGGAGCAAATGGGGAAATTATGTTAGATTTAACCCCAAAGATGATAGAGAAGATTTTTAAAATTCCTTCCCACTCTGAGTATGAGGTAGTGGACATGAAGAAGGTAGTCAAGCATTTTGATGACCATCCGACTGATAACTTGAACTATATAAATAAAAAATTGTTAGAGAAACCAAGAAAGGTGGCTGCCAAACTAGCAAAGGTGTAGCATAGAAAGTGAGCTTAAAGAAGATGTACAAGGACCTAATTACATCGCTAAGCCTAGTTTTTGGGTACCAACATGCAAGGGACTTATACCCATGGATGGTGAGGTTCATTAACATCATCAATTCCATCAACAAGAAGAAAATTGATTGGGATTTTCTTATAAGTGATACCATTCACGAGCAGTTGAGCAATGTCCTCACAACTCACAAGTTATATATGAAATCTTACTTTGTCTAATTGTTGTCTTCACAAGATTCATTTTTGAGACTTACCAGTGTTGGTTCCTTTGAGCTTGGATAAGTAACAATATATCAACAATGTCCTCAGTTGGAATTGGAGGCAAGTTTTCACAATTTATGTGTTGTTAATGATAATTTCATCTATTCAGTGATTAGAGGATTGGAGGGAGATTTATCTAGGATAATATCCAATGAAGCAATGGAAGTGATAAAATAAATTAGATACTAGTATATCCAGTATAAAACCTTTACTTACATTAGAGTAGTAGGTTTCCATAAAATGCCATATAAACTCCCTAGATATCTTTTTGATAATATGCTTTTGTTGGAGGTTTGTAGACAAGTAATAGAAGTTCAACAACTCATTGTTGGGAAGCATAAACATGGGTATGGCTTTCCCATAAAAATAGGAGAATATTCTTGTGCCAACACACAAATGCTAAGGGTACAAAGATTGAGATGGCTAGATATAAGTTTTCTCTACACAATGATGCTCGGGGAGATTTGATCCCATAGGTAATATTAGCAAAGCGATGGGTGTGTATTTCATTCATGAGCCCAAAATTGAAGATCATTGGGCCAATTGTGAGGAGGAATTTGAAGTTAGAATGAAGGATTATTGTTGGTTGATAGTCCTTTCACTAGTAGAATTTGACAAATAAATGACTACGTGACTAACACTTTAGTCACAACAACTAAAGATGACTAAATTCTACTCATTTTTTGCAACACAACTATAAATGACTAAATAAATAACTAATTTGATCATCATAAGTGACTAATTTGATTGTTGGGTAAAAAATGACTAGTCATGCAAATAAAAATGACTAAATAATTAGTCGTACAAATAAAAATTAGACAATATGATATTAAAGTGGATAATTAAAAAAATTGAATTAAGGAAGTGGATTGTATTATAATATAATATAATATTTATATTATAATATAATATAATATTTATATTATAATATAATATAATATTTATATTATAATATAATATAATATTTATATTATAATATAATATAATATTTATATTATATTATAATATAAATATAATATTATATCTATATTACAATATTATATTATATTATAGTATAAATATAATATTATATAATAATATAATATAATATATTTAAAAGCGAGAAATTTAATTTTGAAATCTTCTTAATTGGCAATGAAAATCAAATGTATTTGAAATCAAATTCAAATGAAAAAAAAGTGGGCAAAAGAGCCTTATTTTGAAGAGGCTAAAAAAATTTGAAGGAAAAATAGCTTGATGACTATGGTGAAGCAAGGGAAGGGTTGCGCCAGCTAGTTTGGAGGAGCCTAAACCAATAGCGGTAGGGAAAGCAACAAAAAAATGATGACATAGGTAAATGCCATAATGTAAATAAATGTGCTCATTATCGGATCTTGGCCATAATTTCATTTTAATAAACATACTCTAAAACCCTCATGAAACCTTATTTTTAGGCCGCAGCTTGCATGAAAGGTCAATACCAACAAGGAAGAGTTTGGAGGAGCGGAAACCAATAACGACCAATGACTACCATGACTAAAATAAATGACTACCATGACTAAATAAATGACTACCATGAATAAATAAATGACTACCATGAATAAATAAATGACTACCATGACTAAATAAATGACCATTTAACAACAATCAATGACTAAATTAACGACTACATATACTACCAAATTGATCAATCAAAACAACCAATAAATGACTAAAAATAGTTGTCATGAATTTGGTTCCATTATAAATGAGTGACAATAAACTACTAATGGTCACGTGACCAAGCTAATGGTCACGTGACCAATTTTTAGTAGTTTTTTTAGTCATTTATTGCTATTTTTCCACTAGTGTTTTGATGAGGCATTGTATAGAGGCTCAAGTCCCTAAAGAATAGAAGGAAGATGGAAAGGTTCTTGATCTTGCTTATTCTGATCAAAGATTTTTTGATCAACCAATCTTCAATGTGAACTATTCAATTCAAGAAAGTGATGACATTAAGATTATAACACAAGGTGTGGTGGACCGCTCTCTCCAGTGGTTTAAAAGACCTTTCCCTATGGAAAAATTGCTAGAGCCTGCAAAAGTAACTAAGAAGAAGAAGAAAGGAGAGGGTACATAATTGAATTACCCCCCAAGGAAGAGTAGTCACATGCTACTAAAGAGAAACCATCTTCAAGTGCTTCCCCATACAAGAAGAAGGAAAAAGGAGAACCTGCTAAAGAAGCAGGAGGGAAAACAAAAGAAATAAGTCCCATTGATATTGCCTTAAGTGAGGACGAGGAAGAGCCTGAGGACGAAAGTGGACTGGTTTGAAAGAAAATAACCAAGGAAGCCATGAGAAAGAGGGTAGCTCAATGGGAAGCATAAGAAAAATACTCCTCGACTCCCCCTCATTATTCACCTTTGCCATATCCTTCTCCATCACCCAAGGCTAAAGTGCCTACTCCACCATCTCAATCACTGCCATCTACTCCTTCTCCAAAAGATGAACTGACTCATGAAGAGGAAATTCCTTTTGAAACAACACTCGAGGAAGGAGAGATAGAGAAGGAGCCTCCAAGAGAAGAGGAAGTGCAAAGAGAAATGGAGGAGGTGTTCACTTAAAATGTTCATGTGGAGGTACATGTTGAAGAAGTGTCTACAAAAGAAGTAAATAAAGAAGAAGTTCATGTTGAGGAGCATATTACTCAAGAGAATGTCCTTGGAGAACAAGAGACTGATAAAGAGAAGAAAGTTGTAGAGGAGCTTCCTCATACAAAATAAGAGGTACATCAAGAAAGAGCTCATGAAAAAGAAAAGGGTTGCCCAAGAGTCTAGTTAGAAGGGACGTAAGGATAATACTAAGCAATCCCATGATACTAAAGTCATCTCTTCCCCTCAGAGAGAAATGTTTGTAGCCATACCTATAAAGTTAAATCAAACAATTCAAAAAGGCAGTGAACTTTTGTAGAGACTCCTGAGCAAAGTTTAAGTGTTTTATCAAAATATTTCTAATCCCCATGGAGAAGAAGGAAAAGAGCGCAAAGGATATATATAATTTCCATTGATGAACAAGGCAACCATATAGCAGAAATAGCTATCCTATTGGCAGATAAACTAGAATCATAAATAACTATTGATGATTACTAGATCAGGCAAGTGGATTTGGGTGTACAAACTAGGGAAGAAGAATAGTAGTCCATTCAAATGTCCATGTCTTTGCAATTTTGAAGAGAATGCAAAAAGATGTGAATACGAAGGAAGAATTGAAAACCCAATTTACACAACTTACTGCATGAATAAATAGTCTCATTAGACTTGTTGATGCTCAAGATCCTAAGTCTGCATTGAATAGTGAGGTCAAACATTTTGACCTAGACAGATGGATTCTTACTGCTCAATAATGGAAAGAGATTTTTTGAAATTCGTAGATTAAGTTTTGAAAGAGTTAATAAAGTCTTATCACTCCATAAGTGATGAGTACAATAATGCTTAATAAATTGAGTTGAACATTGATGATGAGCTAGGAAGATGGCGTGCAAAAGTGGGAGCGGGAGTACGCGGTCTACAGATTTGATTTCTGAAGTGGATGGGGAAGGCGACATAGATGATGAGGATGATGCATGGTGGCTCTCTGTAGTTGAAGGGTGTGTCGTTAATGGCGTTTCTATTTCTGGAGGGTGTGTGGGTTTTGGCGTTTCTGATGGTCCTTCCCCTCTTTTTCTTCCTTCATTTCATTGGCTACCTTTAGCTTATGTTAGTGGTGTTGTTGGGTCCCTACTCGACCAGGTTGTTTCTCTTTGGGAGGAATCTCATCCTTCCTTTCTTGTGGTGTGGGGTGCCTTGGATTTTGAGGTGACTCCTGGTTTGCGTTCGCTTTCTGCTGTGGTTTGTTGGGGGTTTTTCATTGCTTATGCTGTAGCTGGCGAGTTCCTTTGTTTGCTCAATGGCTCTGGTGGTAGCTCTGTCTTTGGATTGTCCTTTTTCTGTCTTTGACTGACGTGTTAGGGTGGATTGTGTTCTTCTCATGATGGTCCATTCATTGGCTCCTTTCATCTTGAGTCCCTCTTGCTTCTTGGTGCTTTCCTAGTTGTGGGTTGCTCTGGATCTCCCTTCTGGCTATTGTGGGTTGATGCTCTCTTTGGTTTTGGGTTCTTGTTGGCTGAGGGCTCTGGGCCTTGTTCTATAGTATCCTCTTGGAATTAGTTTTCCCCTTGGTCTTGAGCTCCCTTTGTTCTTGGGCCTTAAGGTTTTGTTGTTGGCAGTGATGCTATTTTTTCTGGCTGGGCTCTGGGTCCTCAGTTGGTGCTAGGCTTGAGCACTCTCGGTTGTCTAGGTTGCTCTTAATGTTTTGATTTAGAACCTAGTTGTATCTGTTGTTCATCTGGCTTGGGGTGACCCCTTCTTGGCTCATGAAAGGAGCTTCTCTTTGTTTGGTGTCTTGCCCCTGTTGGGTTTTTCTGTTGTTTTTGTTTTTATAGGGGATGGAGTCAGTTGCTCCTCTTTTCTCAAAGGTTGCTATGTTTACACATGTTTTGTGGTCTCCCTTTTGAAATTTGTTGATGTTGAGGTTTGTCAGGGGATCTCCTTTTTTTTTCTGGTTATGGTTGATACCTTTGGAGCTGGTTATTTTGTTGGCTCTAGTTTGCATGTGGTGGGTTGACTTGTTCTTTAAGTCTGGTTTCTTGTTTCCATCTCTTCTGATGCCTAAGGTTGATGCAAGTGCTTGTCCTATTGGAATGGTTTCTTTTGGCTAGACACTATAGTCGGTGGCTTCTTTAGAGGTGAAGTTTACTCTTGTTGGGGTAGAGCCCGCTCCTATTGAGGTGGAGTTGTATGTTATTGGTCTAGTGGAATGTCCTCTTCTCTGTTGCTTGTTCCTATTGAGGTGGAGCTAGTTTCTTTTGAGGTGGAGCTAGTACGAGTAGGAGTTGGGCTGCTTTGGTGGATGGAGCTCTCACATCTTCCTCCCCTATAGAGGGGGGACCTATCCTATTGAGGTGGATTGTGGGATGGTGTTTCAGTTTGGATGGAGTTGTAGGAATGCTCTTTAGTCTTATGTGTTTGAAGGGTGCTTTGGAAACCCTTTTTGTTTTAGCTCAATGTTGAGCAACGATCTCACTATGGAGTGGATGCTATAGTTTGTGTTTGGTTCCTGGCGGATTCAGGAAGTTTCTTTAAAGATGCTCTAGGGTTAAGTCCCATGTGATTTCCTGGCTATAAAGGGTTTTTAGTCCCTTCAAAGCTGATTTCTTGCAGTCTATTTTGTCTTGTATATCTTTTGGTAGACTATTGATTGTCTGTGTTCCTTTCTTTTGTAGCTTTCTTTGTTTGTATGGGGTTCTGGTCCCCTCAAAACCTGTTTGTAAGGGGTTTCTGGTCCCCACAAAACCTATTTATCACTAATCAAAAACATTGATGATGAGTTGTTGGTTTGGGAGGAATATATCCCAATCCTTCACCAAATAAATGAAACTAAGATGGAGAACTATTGAAGGTTGTAGTGATAGAAGAAGAAGAGTGGGACTTGCTTCTAGTTTGGGTTAGAGCTATAGAGTTATGCATCCAAGTTTTGAATAAGTACAAGATCAAATTAAATAGTGACAAAAGTTAGGTTGAACAAGCAATGAACAATATTCGGCAGGCAGTAGAAGACTTGGGATGCACATTCTAGGATAATCCTGTGTTGGTGAGAGAGCACAAAAAAATGGTTGAAGAATTAGAAGGCCATATGAAAGGGCAAGTAATGCAAGGTGTTGATAAAATGGTCAATAAAAGTTCAAACTTCAATCATTGCAAGAGGAGCTGGAAATGTTCACAAAAGTACAATAGTAAATGGAGAAAACAAATTTTGACCAAAAGGTTAAAATACAGTTTCATGGAGGGCCATTGGCGGAAAGGATGAATGAAGTAGTATCTATATTCATAGAAACCCTGTCGAAATAGCTGAGGACATGATAATTTTACTATTGTTTATGTTTCCAGATGTTTTTGTTAAACAATCAATGTTTCAAGAAAGGACATTCAGTTCCAGATCCACGTCCAAACTTAGGAAAGAAAATTTGGCATTGGAAAGTTGTAATAAATTATGACATGAGAATCTATGCCTAGATGCAAGGATGGGAGAGGCATGGGAATTTTGAGGACTGCTAGTTGGCTCTTAGTTAGATTTTAGTTTCATTTTCAGTTGATTTTGTTTTTCCTAAGTTTTAGCAAGTTGAATTGAACTCCAACTGGGGCACTCAATTATGCTTTTATTTTTTAATTTCAATTAGTTTTCAAAAAAGACTCTCAAGTGTTGAGAGGTAGTTCTAGTTAGCTTTCTATTTATATCCACTATTTTAGGAACCTATTTTCTATATATATTTTTTTATTATGGATCATTTCAAAGCATTCGATTTGATGTAACTTTTGCAATTAAACAATACAATATCAGTGTGGATTTTTCTTACTTACTTTGTGCAAAGTAGAATTATTCTCTTATTCAAAGGATAATGCCTGTATTGCATGCATTGAACTCTAACATCATGGTGATGGTATAGATATTTTGTTTCAATCTAAATTGTCAAAATAGTGAGATCTCGGTGATAATTGTGAAATTAAGAAAGATTTCATTTCAGATATGTGTGTGCTTGACGACGTTGGGATTACACGAAATCTAAAAATCTTATGTGGTGATTTTTTCCTTTGAAGATTGCATTATTGTTATTGGTGAATGTATGAAATATTATTTGTTGTAACAATGGTTTGGAGATGTTGATTAAATGTACAAAAATGATTAATGGAATGTTTGCTATCATTTTCTATTTAGATTAAATTTATTTGTATTACTCCTTGTTACCCTATATCTTTTCATCTTTCTATGAAACTCAATTTGAAATACTTAAAGAGCATTGAATGAATACAAATCTATTGTACATTTGAAATGCAATTTGTTATAAATTGTTAGAATTATCATTTATGATTGCATTTTATTTTCTAGTTAGCTTTGAACACTAGAACCCTTGTGAAACATGTTGACAACGATCCTGTGTTGTCCCAACATGACTAATAACTAGTTACACAAGAACCTTGGAGTAGTCTTGCTACTTTTCAAGAGAGGCAATAAACCCTTATTTCCTATCACATTGTAAGTGATTAGAACCACCCTCAACACAATTGGAGCTAGGAGGGATTGAACATTAGCAAAACTAGAAAATATTATATCATTTTCCTTGGACCGATATCATAGAATTCTTAGATCATCTCCTAACAAAGAAGATCTGACTGAATGACAAGGGTAAATCCAAAGGTGAAACTTCTAGATCTGTAGCTTCACCATTGAACTTGGGTTTACCATCCTTACCTATAAGTTTGGTAACACCCCATAACATAACAATTATTGTACCACTACTATTGTAAATGGCATATTTCATAGTGGACGAAAGTTCCCCTCTAAACATAGCAGGTGCTCTACATGACTACCCAAAAATCTAGATTTTTTTTTCCCTAAGTTTGTATATGGAGAATCTCGAACAATCGAGGACCATATAAAAACCTTTAAGGAAATTTGCAATAGAGTGCAGGTTGACCATCAAGATGTAGTTTGTAGATTTTTCCCATATTTAGTAGATGAATTTGCTTATAACTAATACCTGAATCTACCTAGAGGAGAAATCCATACATAACAAGACCTAAAGGACAAGTTCCTCAACCAATTCAAAGTATATACAAACTATATCATTTTGTACCACCAATTCATATCTTGTATAAAGGATCCAAATGAACTATTCAATATTTATAACACAAGGTTCCACAAAACATATTAGAAGTTGGAAGATCCATACAACATATCGAAATTGGTAGTTATGCAAACATACCTTGGATCCATAGATACCTTCACTAGTGTGTTCTTGAGCAGGTTTTTAAAATTTGATAGGGATACCTTGGACAAGATTTATAATGAATCTATTACTATTTCTCAACAAATGGAGCCATAGGAAAACAAAATTTTTGGATCTTTATCATCTCTTGGTCCCCCAAGGATGACCAATCAGATCCCTGCAATAATTAATGCCTTTAGTAACCACACACCCTTGATGAATCCTATTCTAGGAGTTGTGAGTACACCACATAACTATCTCTGTTATCCATCAATAGTCCAACAGACCCATAGCACACCTACACTTACATACTTGGGTTATGGGAAAGAGGCCAATATTACCAACAAAATAAGACAACCAACAAAACCTTTCTTTGATCAATCAAAAACAAATCCAGATCAAGGATAGAATGATCAAATAGCTTATGAGTTCAAATCAATGAAAAAGATGATGTCCCATGTCACCAATATACTTAACTATTTAAGAGTTAACCCTCCTCACACGAGAAATAGTTATAACCGAGGTCAAAACCAAAATAATCAAGGCTTTTAAGGTAGAAATTTCAATCCACAATGACCAAATAGACCACAAAATACAAGGCCTAATAATGGGGGAGTACCCAATCCCTTAGAAAGTGCTAATGTGGCTAACTCCACAAATACCAATGGTTGTAGATTTCATGAGAATTTTGATCATAGTGAGGGTAACTACCCAGAAATGCAAAGAGTATCCAATTTTATGCAAGGGAATACCCAAACCCCAAAAATAAATATGAATTCCATGATGGTAGACTCTTATCCATTATTTAATAAGGAAAATGTGGGTCAACATTCTGAAGAGGAGGAATTTACCTTCCCTTTGAGAATGAAAACAAGCCAGAAAATAATTTGAGAAGCAAAAAAGAGCCCCTGGCTGATGTGATTCCACCTAGATCAATCCCAAATCCTTTGGATCCTCATGTGGATAATAGTCCTTCAACTCCTAAGGCACCATTCAAAGGTAGTTACAGATCTAGTGGCTTCTAGACTCATAAATTTCCTAGCCCGAATGAGGAGAAGTATAGTGTTGTAGATGATTTAAAGAATATCAAAGCTAACATTTCCATTTTTGATATATTACAACACTATCCTACTCAGAAGGAAGCACTGTTCAAATCATTGGAAAATCCTAAGGGTGCTTTCATCAATCCTCCTAGGATGGATAAAGGTCAAGCCTTGAGCTCATCAAATGCTATGGCTACAATTTTTAAAGGTAAGACCATAATCCTTCATTTCTATTAATAGTACGTATGATTGGGAAAAATGTATGCAACTTTTTAGTATATTTTGGAGCATTGTGCAATATAATACCCTACTCCATAGATGTCAAAAGCTAGGGGTAACACCCAAACTGGCTAATAGAGTTGTGGTTCAATTAGATAAAACTAAAGTTATTAGAGAATTAAAGAACGTCCGCGTACAACTAGTCTATGACCCTAGAGTCCAAGAGTATATTGACATACACATAGTAGATATTCCCAAAATGTATAAAATGTTGCTTGGTAGAGAATGGACTAAGAACTTGAGAGGCTAGTTCTCCACAAACTTTACACAACTTTGGCTACCATGGAAAGGATTGAATAACCAGATTAAGATTGATGTTGAACCTAAGTTGAAACATGTAATAACTGAATACAATGCTCCAAAAAAAGTTGCATTCATCGAGTTAGACTCAGGTGTGTATAGAATGAATGATATCATGATGATGTCTTTAGCAGTAAATGAACATGTTCCAAAATTCTGACCATGTTTTTCAACAATTCTTAGAGAAAATGTGTGATAACATGACTAATCTTGGAGAATATGCAAACAATTTTTTCCTTATGTTACCAAGTTGGTATCACATCCATGAGATGGACCATTCTAAGTTTTCTTTCCCAGCTTGCCAAGATGCATTGACAAGAGTAAAAATGATACACCATCCCAAATTGGAAGGTAGTGATTCAAAAGCAATCATAATGTCGGCTGAGAGTTCAAACTCGCTAAATTACCTATCTTCGGTATATGAGCAAAATATTGATGACGAAGCCACTATACAATTTTCAAAGATACCTATCAAAAAGGAAAGCTTGTTGTTTACAAAATAAAAATCAATTAAAATTAAGAAAGGAGTGACACTAGATCTTGGCACTTTCCACCTGAATGAAACCCTGGTCAAAAAAGGACCGCCAATACAAGTCCTTGAAAATAAGACCATGTGGAAGCTTATATTTGATGGATCTAAGTGTAAATAGGGAAATGGTGTTGGAGTCGAGTTGGTGAATCCACAGGGAAAGTCATTTCTAGGAACTTTCTGATTGCAATTTACTTGCACCAACAATGCTACTGAGTATGAAGCAGTAATCAAAGGATTTTTTATTGCTCACCAAAAGAAGGTAAAGTATCTATTTATAGAAGGAGACTCTCAGCTAGTAGTGAGGAAAGTAATAATTCAATATTATTTCCATGATAAAATATTGTTTGCTTATAGAAATAGAGTGTGGGATCTAATTGAGGACTTTGAGGCATTTAACATAAAGTCCATCCCCAAAAGAAGGAATTATATTGCAGACGCTCTTGTAGCCTCAACCAGTTCCCTAGAGCCTATGACTGGCTCCTGGTTAAAATGATTATCTGTAGAGATGGTTCCTATACTAGCCATTCCAAATAATATTACCAACTTTTAAGTGTTTGAAGATGACCAACACATCCTTGAATTTATTACTAACTTTGGGATTTTTGCTACCAAGATCATTGATCAAGCTGATAAGGACCCATTTGAAGAAGCTTAAGATGGTATAATTAATTTTAAAACTAATACTATCCCTAAGGGGATGACAGAATTGGAAAGGATATTTGATCCCAATAATACATCAAAGTCTAAAAAGGAAGCTTCAGGTTTAAATAGAGGCAAGTGTGATCTCCATAACCTAGGAAATGAGTTAGATAAAAAAGAAGTCTCCATTGGGTAGGTATATAATTCAGAGGAAAGGGATGGTATAATCTAAGCCTTGAAGGATTATAGAGAGATGATTTCTTGGAGCTATAAAGAGTTAAAGACATATGACACCTCTATAATTACTCACACTATTCCTTTAAAAAAGGAAACCAACCCTTTTAGACAAAGGCAACGTCTGATCAATGCTCTATTAGAGCCATTAATTCAAAAGGAAGTCCAAAAGAAACTAATTTCTTGAATTATCTACCCAGTACGACATTCAACATGGGTTAAAAACTTAGTGCCTGTTGTTGGCCTCCTACAATGGTTTAATAACTAAGACTTTAGGGTTGTGACTTAGAGATTGAACATCTACACTAAGTAGCTATCTTACTCATCATGAAGGTGCATTTCACTTGTCAACCCAAGGACGTAAACTTGAAATGGGTCAACACTGTATGTGCACTAGGAATTCATTGCAATCATCCATAAACTAGGAAAGAAACAATGTCGGAAATGAAGTGCTGGAAAGAAATCAACTGAAACACAGAGCAAAAATCAACATCTACACTAAGCATTAATCATATAGACTGAAAATGAAAGATATAAATGGAAATCTCAACAAACAAATAGGAAACTACTCTGTCTATGTTGGCTGCAGGAATAAACACATAATGGAATTTCAATGGCTATAGGAACAGACAGTTGCTAAAATTGAAACTAATTATTGAACAAAAAATGACTTCTAGACTAATAGATGGAATTCTCACCAAGTGGCCCCCCTTGAGTGAGTCTCCCTTATACTAACTCAAATGAAACAACTCAAAATATCATATTATTTCTTGAAAGCATAAGTACAACATCTCAACCATAAAACTATAAAACTGGAAAATGCGAGTACAAACTCAAAATTTCCACCCCCCTCAAAAGGAGCATTTGACCATTATTTATAGGGAGAAAACTATTGACTATCTCTAACTACCTAGACAGTCGACTCCATCAAAATAGGAGGATGTCACTTATTGGAAGCATAGAAAAAGATGGAGGAAGTTATGCATGCACTAAATTGGTAAAAGCAGACTTGCTTCTACGAGAATCTAGCACAACACACTCCCTAGATTTGCTCAACAACAAATATGACCATTAAAAAGGTGGTTACATCCTTTTGTTTGAATTAGGAATTTCCCTCCATGAGAGTTTTCCTGCTTTGACTTCTTAATGATTAGCTTCATAACTTCTTGATAATCGACCAACTGGCAAGAATTTCTCCCACGTAGTAGGCTTTGTTGACATCAATATTTTAGTGGAAACTTGCAAAATAGCATTAGCACACACAAAAAAATGTATATCTATAATTACCTCAGTAACATTCATTCAACCACTAGTAAATTCAACATAGATAATTCTCATAGTATGATAATGTCATTGAAGTCACAAAGATAAAGCTTATGTCCAAAGTCTATAGTTTTAAGGAAAATATCAACAACCAAGTGTCAAAGCCTATGATAGCAGCAACAAATATGTAATGGATCCTATGAAAATTGAGCCATTAATTGAGATCGTCACCTGTATGAAAGAATAATGGAGAAATCCGACTGTGTGTGGGTTTCCAAAGTTTGAACTGAGATTTTGAGAAAGAAAACCATCTATTACCTTCATTAGATAAGGTCTTACAAATAGTTAATGGATCACAAATGATGTCATTTTTGGATGGATACTCAGGGTACAACCAAGTGATGGTGCACGAAGAAGATAGGCTAAAGACTTCTTTCACCACCAAATGGGGAACCTTTTCCTACCAAAGAATGTCATTCGGGATCATCAATGTTGGAGCCAATTTCCAAAGAGTAATGTAAATAGCATTTAGAGGGATAATTGGAAAGTGTATAATCATATACATGGATGATTTGAATTTTTTCTCAAAGGATAGAGTGGACCATGTGAACAACTTGCACAAAATACTCCAGAGATACAAAGAATTTGGCATTTCTTTAAATCCTAAGAAATACATTTTTGGAGTTATTAAGGGAAAGCTCTTAGGGCACATTATTTTAGAAAAGGGTATTTCCATAGATCTAGACATGATTGAGTCTATACTAAAATTATTTCCAGTTAACAATAAGAAAGAACTAAAATCCTTCTTAAAAAAAAAAAAAATGTTAGGAAATTTATTAGTGGGTTTGCAGAGATTGTCCATCCTTTAAATGACATGCTAAAAAATGAGGCCACTATCTAATGGACTGTGGAAGCCAAAAAGGCCTTCCAAGAGATCAAATAGGTCATTACCAATGCACCTATACTGGCTAGTCTAGATTATTCCAGACCATTCCATATCTACACTTTTGCTTCAGAATATTCATGTGCAAGTGTCCTCACTCAAAAGGGGGAAGAAGTAGATGAAAGGCCAATCACCTTTATCAATGCTCCATTTAAAAATGTAGAGTTCATGTATCCTAACTTGAATAAGCAATCATTTTATCTATTCAAGGCTATCAAGAAACTTAGACACTATGTCTTGAGGAGCAAGGTGATAATAATAGTTCCTGATGTTGCAGTCAAGTCTATGTTAATGCAAAAAGAACTTGGTGAATGACGTGGAAAATGGATGGAAATCCTGTACAAGTATGACATGGATATCCAACCTATGAAACTCGTGAGAGGCCAAGGGATGTCAAAAATACTAGTTGGGGTAGATCAACAATTAACATGTCAGTCATACAACCAACAAGATATCACGTTCGATAACTAGTATAAGGATATTTTCCAATATCTATTGCAAAATAAGTTCCCTAAAAACATGAAGGAAGCTCAAAGATGAGCATTGAGAATTAAAAGCCAAACATACATGATAAAGGCATGTATCTTATATAGAAGAAACTACGAAGGTGTCTACTTGAGATGCTTAGAGAAAGAAGATGTTGGTTCAGTCTTAACAGAATTTCATGACAAGTTTGGCACTGACCACAGATCAGTTGAAGAAGCTTCCCATTACATGTGGGTAGGATATTATTGGCCAACTCTATTCAAAGAAACTTACCAGCATGTAAGGATTTGTCACATATGCCAGACAAAAACCAACAAAGAGAGAAATGCTTCCATGCCACTGCAACCTGTACATGAGGTATGTCCTTTCACCCAATTGGGCTTAGATTTTATTGGAATGATATACCCTCATTCATCTACAAGACATAGGTTCATTCTGGTAGCAACTGACTATTACACAATGTGGTTTGAAGCAATTGGTTGCGGACAAAGCACTACTATTGATGTGATCAAATTCTTAGAAGGCCATGTAATGACCAGGTTTGGGATGCCCTTTACTCGAGTATGTGACAATGACCCTTCTTTTTCTTTAGTTCAATTTATACAATGGGCATTCGAGCATAAAGTGGTTTTAAAGTACTCATCAAACTATTACCCCCAAGGTATTGGAGTGGCTAAGTCTACGAATAAAAGATTAATTAGTGTCATCAAGAAATTAGATAAAAACCCAAAAGATTGGAACTCCCACCTTAAGTTTGCACTATGGGCTGACAAAACTAGAATTAAGAATGCATTAGGGACATCCCCCTATCAATTGGTCTATAGATTAGAACTAGTATTAACCATGAATATCATGATTCCAACTTTAAAGTTCATGGGGAATTATTTGGAAACAAATGACAAAGTTCAGGTTAGGTTTTTGAACTTGCTTAATCTAGATGAAAAGAGAAATGTTGCTCTTGAGTGCATCTTAAAGCATCAAGCTGTTGTCAAGTGATGGTTTGAAAAAAGAGCTAGAATAAAAGCTTTTAGGATTTCAGATCTTGTCCTATTATGGGATAACTCTAGAGAAAAGAAAGTAAACCATTCAAAGTTTGACAAGATTTAGATAGGTCCATACCAAATACCTGAAATCTTAGGAGAAAATACCTTCCGGATTAGTACTATGATTGGAGAACTTACCCCATTACCGGTCAATGGGTAGTTTATCAAACACTATTTTGGATCTTGAGAATGAGTTTTATCCCTCCATGTATATTATTAGAGTATATTTTGTTGTTTTATTTTTTGTTGTGTTTCATTTTCGGGTCATCTTTTGATTTTGGTCTCTTATTCTTGTTTGTTCTTTCCTATTTCACCTTGTGGGTTGGTGGGTTTTTGTTAATGTTTTGGCCTCAAGTATCAACCATGAACAATATACATGTGGTATTTATGTTTTTAGACCTTTTCCTTGTTTAAACTCAAAGTTTACTAATTTTTTATTAAGCTTCAAAAGTCTTAAACAATCTAGTCTATTGAAGTCAGTAAACCTATGAGGGTAGTTGCTTGGGTCTTATCACTTACACATTAAGTAAATCAGGATGTGGTTTCAGGATGAATAGTACTCACCTTGAAACTCAATAAAATATTAAGGTGTTTTCCTTCTTAGTGACCACAATGATTCCCAATCCAATATTGGGTGATAGCGTAGAGAAAATATTACAAAAAGAAGAATGAGAAAAGAAACAAAAAAATAATGATTAAATTGTATATGGGTGATTCAAATAACCTCTATTGGGGCTATGGATGCATGACTGGTAGTAGAGCTATGTTTGAGGGAATAAGAGGTATCTTTGTCGAGGCTATGGATGCCTAGCTAGTAGCAGAGCTATGCCCAGGTCACATCAGCTAGATTTCAAAATGGAACAAAAAAGGAATATACATATGAATAAAGATAGCTGGGAGAAAGGTAAAATCATACAAATTGTCTTGGGTTGTAGGCCATTCTATTACTCTCAACTATGTTTTGAAGGAATTAATCATGATGTACACACTATGAGACTCTAACATTCTATTATGATTGGTGAAGTGGTTGAAGTCCTTAGATCATTGTGGACTCTTTTTCTTAATCTTGGGTTCGTAGTGTCTTTGAGTTTAAGCCTGTTTGAAAATATTTGAGGATGCAAATGATTTTCAAGATTTTTTTTCATTGGTTGCTATTTTTTGTGCCTTTTTACTCACACACCTTTTTACCCTTGGAAAAATGGGGACCCCCCTCTTTTCATTTTGCATGTCTTCATTTCCCTTCCTTCTTTCCTTTTCTGCCTTTGTTTGCTTGCGGGCTTCAAGATTTCAAACTTATGAGGAAGGGTATACCTTCCTTTTCGAGCCTAACTCTGATCCCTTTCCTTTGGCCTTTGTTTCTTTTCGTTTTATCATTTTTTTGGGCTCTACGAGTTGGATTTTCTTCTTGGTGCATACCTTATCCTCAACTATTGATGGCAATACCTCATTTTGTGTGCACATCTTGTCACGTCCTTTCAATTTTGTATGCTGACAAGAAATTTAATTGTTCTGACACTCAAAATTTAATGCAAGGTGGGAGGTCATTGGGGTGATAATTAAAAGGATTTTTTATTGCTCATTTTCACTATTCATTTTGTAAATTCTCGTGTGCCTGAGCTGTCAAAACCTTGTTTTACTCTCATTGGAATTTTCACCTCTGTAAATTCATATTACTCCCTTGTATTTCACACCTTGTCGATCTATGTTGGAGCCTTTGTTATTATTTTCTTAGTGTGTGTGGGAATTATGAGTTTGTGAGCATTCAAAGGTGAATCGGTGTGCGGTTGTGTCCTCTAGCTGCGAGTTTGGTTGTACGTTCACTTGTTGGTTACTTGTGTTTTTTTGGCATCTATTATTTGTTTTCTTGTGGTTCCTTTTGTTCATGTTTTCCCTCCCAGTTGCTTTGTGCATTTGTAACAGGTTAGTTTAAATTCATGCCTTTCTTTCAATCATTTTCAAATACTTCCTTGTTTAAATCTGTGAGAGTTTATCTAGATGTTGGGCCTCATACTTATCGAGGTTCCCTTTTGTTTTTCCTTATCATTTGAAACTTGGAACATGTTGGGCTTCAAGCATCAGGAGTTTCCCTTACCCAGTACATGAAAACATTTGCATAATGTAGGCTGAAATCCCGACCCCCGACTCTCCATTCCTCCTCCATGACTTAGTAAAATTCAGTCAAATAATTTTGGGTTTTGGTCATCAGAGATACTATTTATCACCTTTCTTATAGAGGTGAAAGAGGTAAAGGGTATCCCCGATCTTTGACCCCTGATGATATATGCACTTTTAAAAAATTTGTCTTCATAAAGTCACTTTTAGACTTCTAGTGTTGGATGTACCCTTTGCACACTTCCTTATTGAGGTAGGAAGTAAGAGTAAACCTTGATCTATGATATCCAAAACCATGAGATTAATTTCTTTTCAACCAAGTAATAAGTTTGGTAAGCATGATTTTAACAAAAAAATTCTAAAAATTCAAGTCAATTGGGTGTCGAGTTGCAGAGGTATGATTTAACCAATACTTAAAGTTTTAGCAATTCATAAAAGGTACCTTTGAACCCCAAACCTCAAAAAATACCTTCGTAGATCAGTCTTACCTCTTAAATATTAATAACATCTCAAGAAAGAGGTAAAAGGAAAACCTGAACCTCAAACCTCAAAACACCTTTTGGATTTTGCAAGTTAGGGAAACTACTTAAAGAAATATCATTGTTGGCACAAGAAATAAAGGGACCCCCAATCCCTGATGCCTAATTGCATGAAGTATTAATAAAGGGACTTCACACTATAAGTAGAAAGTATAAGGGATCCCCGATCCCCGATACCCGATCAAACACAATTATGACCTAAGGGATTCACATTGCAAGCAAAAGGTATGAGGGATCTTCGATCCCCGAAACCATGTAAAGTGAAAAAATACACTCTTAGGTACAAATGTAAGTGGTATAAGGTAAAGGGTAGGCCCAAAGTACGATCCTCAAAAAATTATATAAATTCTTTACAACAAGTCATGATTTTGAAATGAAGGATTTATATTTCCTAACATGGCTTGTTTTGTATGGTTTCTTTTCTTAAAACATGTAAATGTTAATATATGACATTGGTGCTTGTAGGAGATATGCCACCAAAGGATTTAAAAGAGATGAAATACCAATACAAAGGTTATCATCCACCCTCAAATATTTTCTCTCCCTACACCGACATTAGAGATACAAACTTGGGTCGTGCCAACATGAGGGAATTCAAGTAGATAATTAGTGATAGTGGGACTAGGAATTTAATGGCTAGGGATCTTGCAAAATTAGGGTTAGTGGAATTTGTTGCTTTTCCAGTTACAATTTAGTCCCTAGAGTTAGTGCTAACTTTTGCTCATCATTACAACCATAAAACTTGAAAGGTCAAGGGATCAAATGGGAAAATTGTGTTAGATGTAACCCCAAAAATGATAGAGAATATTTTCTAAATTCTCACCCACTTCGAGTATGAGGCAGTGGACATGAAGAAGACATTCAAGCTTTTCATGACCATCTAACTGATAACTTGAACCACATAAATAACAATCTATTAGAGAAACCAAGAAAGGTGGTTGCCAAACTAGCAAAGTTGTAGCATATAAGTGAGTTTAAAGAAGATTTCAAGGACTTAATTATGTTGTTGAGCTAGGTGTTTGGGTACCAACATGCAAGGTACTTCCACCCATGGATGGTGAGGTTCATTAAGATCATCAATTCCATCAACAAGAAGAAAATTGATTGGGATTTTTTGAAGTAATACCATTCACAAGCAGTTGAGAAATGTCCTCACAACTCATAAGTTCTATATGACATCATACTCTACCTACCTATTTTCTTCACAAGCTTCATTTTCGGGACTTACCAAAGTTTATTCCTTTGATCTTGGAGAAGTAACAATACATTAACACTATCCTTAGCTGGAATTGGAGGCATTTTTTTTCAATTTCTGTGTTAATAATAATTTCATCTATTTAGTTATTAGACGGTTGGAGGGAGATTTCTCCAAGAGAATCTCCAACGAAGCAATGTAAGTGATAAAAGAAATTGGATATTGGTATACCTAGTATAAAACCTTTACTCGCAGCAGAGTAGCAGGTTTCCATAAAATGCCATATAAACTCCCTAGATATCCTTTTGATAAGATGCTTTTGTTGGAGGTTTGTAGACAAGTAATAGAAGTGAAACAACTAATTGCTGGGAAGCATAAACATGGGTATGGATTTCCCATCAAAATAGGAGAATACTCTTGTGCCAACACACAAGATGCTAAGAGTATAGAGATTGAGATGGATAGATACAATTTTTTCTCTATACAATGGTGCCCAATGGAGATTTGATCCCATTAGTGAGGAGGAATTTGAATTTACAATGATGGATTACTATTAGTTGATAATCCTTTTGATGAGGCATTGCATAAAGGCCCAAGTCCCTAAAGAACAAAAGGAAGATGGAAAGATTCTTGATCTTGCTTATTTGAGTCAAATAATTTTTGATCAACCAATCTTCAATGTGGACTGTTCAATTCAAGAAAGTGGTGACATCAAGATTAGAAAAAAAGGTGTGGTGGATTTTTCTCTTTGGTGGTTTAAAATACCTTTCCCTATGGAAAAATTTCCAGAGCCTACAAAAGTAGCTGAGAAGAATAAGAAAGGAGAGGGTATAACCGAAGTACCCACCAAGGAAGAGTAGTCACATGCTACTAAAGAGAAACCATCTTCAAGTGCTACCACATCTAGGAAGAAGGAAAAAGGAAAGCCTGCTAAAGAAGTAGGAAGGAAAAGAAAAGAAAGAAGTCCCAGTGATAATGCCTTAGTTGAGGATGAGGAGGAACCCAAGGACACAAGTGGACTGGTTCAAAAGAAAAGAACTAGGGAATCTATCAGAGGGAGGGCAACTCAATGAGAAGCCCAAGAAACAAAATCCTTGACTCCTCCTCATGAGTCACCTTTTTCATCTCCTCTTCCATCACCCAAGGATAAAGTGCCTACTCCACCATCTCAGTCACCACCATCTACTCCTCCAAAAGATGAATTGCCTGGTGAATAGAAAATTCCCTTTGAAACAACAATCGATGAAGGAGAGATAAAGAAGGAGACTCCAAGAGAAGAGGAAATGCAAAGAGTAATGGAGGAGGTGTTAACTAAAAATGTTCATCTGGAGGTAAATATTAAAGAAGTGCTCATAGAAGAAGTAAATAAATAAGTTCATGCTTAGGAGCATATTGCTCAAAAGAATGTCCTTGGAGAACAAGAAATTAATCAAGAGAAGAAAGTTGTAGAGGAGCTGCCTGATACAGAAGAAGAGGTGCATCAAGAAAGATATCATGAAGGGGAAAAGGTTTCCCAAGAGTCTGGTCAGAAGGTACCTAAGGATAATGTTATGATATTTTTGCACACACGCCCCACCATAGGTAGGGACCCTCTTGGCTTGCTTTTGTTTCTTGTTCTCACTTTAGGTCTGAGCTTTTCTCCTTCAAGGATGGGTTCCTCCAATTTTGAACCTGCTTCACCAGGGTGAATTCATGACTTATCTACATGTTTGGTGTTTTCATTTGCAACATTTCAATCTCATGTGATACCTTAGACTTCAGATATTTGAGCAAAATTGGCTAAGGTCTTGAAACTCTACAAAGTTGGAGAAGTTTCAAGAAATCTGTCCCTTCCCAAATTTTTTGAAGGGATGTTCTTTCAGAGAATCCACCCCTAGGTGGATTCCTGAAAGTATGTCTATTTGGAGAATCTTCCACCAGGTGGATTCCCCAAAGGTTGGTCCGCTCAAAGAATCAAACCCTTGTAAGATTTTTCGAATCCGTCTGTCCATCATGTTTTCAAAGTCTGAAGGGTCATATCGCTGCATTTATGATTGGTCAGTCATCGTACCTAGGGTTCATTTATGATCATTTTGAGGGTCTTTTAAGTCTTGTTTTCATTTTTTATTCCTCATTTTGCATTTTGCTCTATTTAGAAAACCCCGTTCCTTCTATGCATTTGGAATTGGCGATTTGGGCGATTGCATTTAGGGGTTTCTCATCAAATTATAGGGTGCATTTGGTCTAATGGTTGTGTTCTCTCTGCTTGAAAGGTAGGAGATTCAAATTCCCTTCATTTTCATTTGATTTTGTTGCAACTTTGGTAATTCGATGATGCGTGTGTTCATGGTTTACCTCCTCATTGTCGTATTTGGGGGTGTCATCTACTTTAGTTTGTTTGCTCGTACTTGGCTTGCTTGGAGTTTGATGTTGAATGGTATATCTTGAGAATGTTCACAGTGTCCCTTGGTGATTTCTTGGCATCCAGTTGAGTTTTTTCAAACTAGGGCATCATTCCTTCGTTAGGGTTCCCCTTTTTAGTTTGTCTTGGCTAGGGTACGATGTTATTTGTGAAACTAGGGTTTGCATCCATGGTCTTTAATTGCGACTATTAAAATTCAAATCAACTTATTGATGGATGGTGTTCGATTTTTTAAGCCCTAGCTATATTTACCCCTTTCCCTAGTTTTGGTTGGCGGATTCAAATATGTTATGATGATATTCAAAGTTCAAATTCTTGAGCAACTTCATAGATTTGTGCTTGGACTCATGCCTAAGGTTTGTATTTGAATTAGTTTGAGCTAAGGGGAACAAATTTAAACTTGTTTTTTTTGAAGGATTGAAGAAATGGAAGTTAATGAAGAACTTCAGAAAATCCCCCTCAAGGCGGATTCTCTGAGAGTTAGTCCCTTTGGAAAATCCACCCCCAGGTAGATTCTCCAAAAGGTAATCCCTTTGGCAAATCCACACCATTGCGAATTCCCTAAATCTACTAACCCCCCAAAATCCTGCAACCTAAGCCTAAATTATTTCAAGCATAAATGTGGACTTTGGGATAGGATTGGATTCTTCTTGGTTGTTTTAGAGTGGCCCTTAAGTGATTTCATGACCTTTGGGAAATCCTTCACATTGCAGAATCTCTGAAAGTCATTCCTTTTGGAAAATCCACCTACTAGTGGATTCTCCAAATCCATTTGAGTGTGAAAATCTTGAAGTCTTATAAAGAGTGAGAGGAGGTCTTGAGTTCAACATTATCGGTTAGTATGGGAAAACATATGTCAAAAAGGATGATTAATGACTTGAATCTACAAAGGGAGGTGATCTTTTAGAATTTCTGTCCCATGGAGGATTCTTTGAGCCCTGTTCCCTTCAAAAAATCTGCCTAGGGGAAGATTCCTCAAAAATATTCATGGACCCCCAAATTTCTGAAATCTTGTTGAACATAACTGAATGCTTGAACTTTTGGTCTTGTTGTAATTGTGAATATGATGTCATGATGGTTGAAGAGATTTTAACTTGAACTAAGCTAGATTGTATCACTTTAGAAAATCCACTTTCATGTGGATTCCCCAAATTCTTGAACCTTCAGAGAATCCACCTAAGGTTAGATTCCCCGAAATCCATCCTTGGTCAAAATTCTCAAAGTATGGAAAATACTGAAACATTGTAATGCTTCATTTTATGGTTTTGTGATGGGATTATATGGTTTCTATGATGCTTTGGATATTGATTATGTAATGATTCATAGTTCCTCATTTTATTTTGGTAATATGATTTGATATAATGTAAATGTACTCAGTGCCTTAGTGATTACTATTTGTTTCTAACAAATGCAGGCTGAAACTAGTCCAGCAAAGGGATCTAAAGCAAAATCATCAGAAGCTGGTCCTGAGGAGCCACACACTAGAGCTGAAAAAATGAAATATGACTTCAAGGGCATCTGGCCTAAGTCCAAGATCATCTCTACATGGAGTAAGATTGGTGATACAAATATGGGACATATAGATTATGATGACTTCAAGCAGAGGATGTTTTAGGATGCACCTTCTGAGCTGGCCCAGATCATCACTAATACAGGATTGGCCCAAGAAACAGGATTTCCTCCCACCTTGTATCCAGAGTTGGTTTGGGAGTGTGCAAAGATTTATGATTCAGACATAAGAGTTATTGTTGGACCTCAAGGCAGGATCATGGCCAATCTAACAAAAGAGTCCATAGTAGAGACCTTCAACATTGGGTCACATCATAAGATAGTGAAGATTAATATCAAGGAGGCCGAGGATTTCTATGCAAAGAACCTTGACAAGGCCTTGTTAATGATTAACAACAATTGGATTGCTAAACCCATATCACACTACTCAAAATTTCCCAAACAACTATACAAAACTGATTTCAAAATGGAGTATAATGATATGATAACTCTTTTGGGCAGAGTAATGGGGCTAGAGGATTCCTTTATATTTAGAAATTGGATGTTATACATCATTTCTTGATTGTAAAAGGGACACACTACCATTGGGTGTTAGAAACCAAGATCTGAAATGCAAACCAGAAAATAACCTTCCACAAAGAGAAAAACAAAATAGCAAAGAGATTGCATGAAGATGTGCAAATTGATATATTCGAAGTACAATAATTACAAGAGATAATTTGATTTATTAAAGCAAGTATGAATAACCCTAATCTTATCTTGAGCAAAAAGATAGCTCAACAAGAGAAGGATAACAACCTATAACCTAGGAATTAAATAATGCCTAAGTAAACTTATGTAAAGTGTAATTAAATAATTTATTACACCAACACCCCCCCATAAGTGAAACTTAGGGAGAAGTAGATTATTAATAAAATGATGTGAGATGTTCATTTATGAACTCAGAAGCCATAAATGAACATCTAACTTCAAACAACACTAAATGCAGCTAAACAAAAAAATACTGAACTCAAGGCATGATACCCTCGAGGAATCCTGAACGAACTCTGCAATTATTTTCTCAAAAATCTAAGAAGGGGTTGCAAATCAAGGCTCTGATACCATGTTAGAAACCAAGATCTGAAATGAAAACTAGAAAAATCCTTCCACAAAAGAGAAAAATAGAAAAAGCAAAGCTTTGCAAAAGATGTGCAAAATATTATTATTCAGAAATTCATAATTACATGAGATGATTTGCTATATAAAAGCAAAGATGCATAACCCTAATCTTATCTTGAGCAACAAGATAGCTCAACAAGATAAGGATGACAATAATAAACCTAGGAATAAAATATTACCTAAGTAAAGTTATGCAAGTGTAATTAAATAATTAATTACACCAACATTGGGTAGGCATAATAAATGATAATCTATTTGAGCAATTAAGAAGTGTGCAAGACACCAAGAAGTTCACAATGGCATCTTATTTGGTGTATATTCTTGCTAGAAAGAATAAGTACAAAGGCTTGAGTTGCAGAGGAGCCCTCGATCATGACAATTTTTTTGATATTTCCCTCAGCTTCAATTCAACACAACCAACTACAAGAGAGTGAATGATGCAAATTTTATGTACATCACAAGGCTATTGTAGGATGCATTGCATGTAAGAATATCAGCTAAGGCTATAGAGTTGATAAGGAAATATGGCCAATGGTTCATCCAATTTTAGAAGTTTTCTTATATTAGGATACATGGATCACTAGCAGTACCCTTAAGATTACCCAGATATCCAACAAACAAACTCATTCTACTGGAAGTGGCAAGGAAAATGGTGGCCCTCGATGCAGTAATAAAGGACATACATAAACCAACACTTGGATCTAAATTCACCTTGAGGATTGAAGTATTGGAGGCTTACCCCTCAATTCAAAGTGCTCAATATGTTGAGAAGGAAATGGTGCATTACCATTTGTATTCACATACAAACAAGGACAACTTTGAACCTTATGGTGTTGTTCAAAGGCAAGAAAATAGAGAATACAAGTATAAGATCCACATAGAAGACTATTGGGCCAACTACAGGGATTAATTTGAAGTAATCAGAAGATGGTGTTCAAGGTTGTATTTGAAAATGATTAGGCTACACAAAATTGGTCAAGTTCCAGACCAAGTGGATGATGATGGAGAATTGTTGCAACATCATGACCATGAGCAATACAAGGATAGTCCACTCCCTCCAGTCAATTGGTTTGAAGAAGAGGTTGCAGACCTTAATGTGATCAATGCTCCTATCCTGAGATATTCCAAACTTTGGGTGAAGCATAAAATTCTAGAGCTGGATGCAGATAGGACAAAATTTACCTATGATTTGATGGGAAATCTTGAATCCCACTCAGAGGAGGAAACAAAAACAACCAAGAATGCCATAGAAGAACTCCCTTTAGAGGAAGGAGGAGATAAATCTTAATTTATTATCAAAAGGAGAATGAGAAGCTAGGCTAAAGGTAAAGAGAAAAGGCAACCAATAGCCAAGGTAAGAAATCCCTCAAAGGAGATTACTGAAGAAGTGGCTGAGGGGGCTCAACCCCATAGGAAGAGAAAGATAATGACTGAGGGCCAAAAATTAGCAGAGGAAAAAAGGTCCAAAGTCACTGAAGAAGAGGCCACTCAAACTAAGGTGGTTGATGTTGAAAGTTTTGGGGAAAAGTAGCAGGTATATGTGAGGAGAAGTTCTCCTAAACCCAAAGCCACTCCAGTAAAAAATGTGGATAAAGAGGAGGTGACCACTAAAGAGGCACCTATTGATGATCTTATGAATAATATGGAAAAGGAAGTTTCAAGGTATAATTCTCCCATTTCATCTCTAATTCACAATATACCAAAAGGCAATGTTTCTAGTGCCCCTAGTCAACCACCTGAAGAAGGAGAGAATGCCCTAAATAATCTAGAGGAAGAGATACTAAATGAAGAGGTTCCCACACCCAAAGGTGGGCAACTGAGTGATTTTGAAAAGCTATTGGAAGAGAAGGGAGTAAAAAATAAAGAGGCAACCTTTGAGGTTATAGTGGAAATTCCATCTTAGCCTCCATAGAAGGAACACATTGATATGCCACATATTGAAGTTGAAAATGATGATAAGCATGATGGTGACAAGCTTGATGAAAGTGTAAATAAGTTTGATAAAGATGAAGAACAACAATATCAAGGAAAAGATGATGTGAATTTGGAAATTTTTGAGGATAGCCCTTCTCATGATAAACTAGAGCAAGATACCTCTTAGAAGGATGCAAAAGCAAAATGACCAGCTGCCCTAGAGTGGCTAGAAAAGAGATTAAAGTAGAAATCAATAATTGTGGAGGATGAGACTCCTGATTGGGATAAGTTCCTAGAAAGTTGGGGACAACCCAAGGAGAGGAAGAGAGCATGAACAATGTCCAAATTTTCCAGGGATGAACTTAATAACAGATTTATTTAGGTGGCTATCCCTATAGAAAACAATTATAATGATGACGTGAGGCACTCAAATTACAAAGCTTAGAGAATCAATTTGGGCCCCACCACAAAGGAGTAGGAAAAAGATGAGTTTTAGGAGTCATCTCAAGCCATTTTGAGGAGATTGGACAAAGAAACCAAAGAGAAGGAGAAGTTTTAGAAGCAACTCAAAGAAGTATATAAATATGTTTAGCATCTTGTCAAGCCACTACAGGCACAAATTAATGAGGGGTCTTCATTCTCTAAAGGATTGTTGTCAAAAGAGACTGTTTCAAAAATTGAAAGATTAAAGTCGTTTATAAAAGATACATAGGAATGGTTGCACAGTGTGAGTAAGAGAGGTGATGCCATGATCAAGAAAGTACTACAAATATATGATAAGGAATCTTTGTTATCTAAATACATGACACAATTCTTGCTTGAGTGCAAGAATCTAGATGACATCATCATTAAGGAGTTAGAAAAGATTCTTTAGGTCCCTATAGATGTATTGGTTAAGGAAGGTGCCCTCACAATGGAAAATACTCATACAGTTATGGGATGGATAGAGGCTTTCAAATTTAAAAATGAACTCAAGCAAAAGGCACAAAAGATCTATAAGGCTCAAAATAAAGTGTAGGAAATTTTTGATAGCTGCATCACTTTCCTAGAGATAGTTACTAGAAGGAAGAAGCCTGGGAAGAAGAATCTGAATGTTGGACAGCTACAAAAGTGATGGTTGTTGGCAAGAGACACTGCACATGTCATCTAGTGTTGTCATTTATGGAAACCCTAGTTTGTGATTCGATCCACACGTTAGTATTTATTCGTATTAGAAGTCAAATTGAAGCTAAGTGATTGATTGTCAAGTTAGAACAAAGCATCTGACAGAATTGCGTTCATTGATTCATATGCAATGTTTTGTTATCATTTTGAGTTGTGGATCTTAGGGAGGGTTTTTAAATGTATGATCTATGTTATCCTTGAATCTTAAATCCTTGTATCGATTGTTGTGTAAGTTAGAAGATATGGTTGATTGATTTTTTGTTTAACAGTGCAAAAGGTCGACTAAGTATAGCATGTTGTGAATCTTCAAGGATTAATTGTTGGAAGTGTTTTGTGTTCAAGGATGTTATTTTGAGTTCTCACTATGTTGTGGCTGACTTTGGTTGGTGCACATTGAAAAATATTTGTGGATTGAGCTAACAATTTGTAAATATTTTATGTTTTATTGAAGTTGACATGTGGTTGATTAAATCTTTAGTTGTGGATATATATAAGTGATCATTTATATCATTTGGATGTATGTAAAAAGTGTGTTTGTGTATGTTGCAAAAATCAGAGGGATTGTAGAGCGGATATGCACAATTTCACTTGTGCATAAAAGGATTTGTGATATGAATTAAAGCATATAGAGAAAAAGAGCAAAATCATACAGGAGGTCAAGAATGTGATTGATGTGCTTAACCGAAACTGTAATCATGCATTAGTAGATGTTATTCTCTCAGTTCAATTTTTCAGGATGTAATCCAAATGCTTTTGTAAGATATTGAGTCTTCTTTTGTATTTAAGCAGTGTGCTCTAGGCAGTGTGCTTGAATGCATGTGCATTCCTTTTGTAAACACTTATATTTGAGTATACTCAGATTGTGGATTGACCTCCATCGTAGTTTTTCCCCTAACAGGGTTTCCACATAAAAATCCTTGTGTTATGGTGTTGTGGTTGATTGCTTTGTGTTCTTGCATCTTTTTTTTTTTTCAATGCTATAAGTGGTTTAAAGATCAGGTAAATAAAGTTAAAGTTTGTAGAACACTGATTCACCCCCCTCTCAGTGTTCCTTGATTCCAACAATTAGTATCAGAGCTTAGGTCCTTGCAAGAATTTTAAAATCTTGGGGAAGATCCAGGAAAGTGATTCAATGGATTCAAGCAGTCTTCAACAACAAATTTTGGTGGCACTAGATGATCTTGATCAATCCAAATATGAAGTTCGAGAATTGAAGGCAAGCCTCATGAATGTTGAGAAATTCAATCAATCATTAAAAGACAAAATCAATGAGTCAAGGGAAAAGAGAAAGGAGCTCTGCGATCAACTTAAGCAGAAAGAAAGTAAAAGGATGGAAGATGAAAACCTGAGTCAAGCCCTGAAGGAAAAGACAGAAGAATGTGAAAAGTTCACCAAAGAAAATGTTGTTCTAAAGTATGAGATGGAATCTATTATGATGAGGATGACCAAGGAGATTGAAGAAAAAAAGAAGAATGAAGATAATCTTGCTCAATCCTTGAAAGAAAAATTTGAAGAATGCATCTAAATTACTGATGGATTCAATCAGTTGGAGCTTGAATTAGAACAATCTAGGAATAATGAAGAAGAGCTTGAAAATCAGATTGTTAATCTCAGAGATGAACTTGCTACTGTAAATGAATTCAAGAAGTTCAAGATTAGCTCAACCAAGCTTGATGATCTGATTAAAAGTCAGAGGACTGGAAGTGACAATTGAGGTCTTGGATATGAGAAAGGAGAAAGTTCCAGATTTGGACAAAGGAGATTTAGGCAAGGAAATCAGATGAACAAAGCTAGAAGGTATCCGATAAGATAACCTAATGCTCAAAGGTTCAATGGTTACTATTTTTTTTGCAATAAATTTGGTCATATGTTTGATCATTGTAGAAGCAAAATGAATCCAAGTGGTCCGTCATTATTAGGTCAGTGTTTCAATTGCAATAAGTATGGTCATAAATAAGTTGAATGCAAAAATATGTCAAACAACCTTTTCAATAGAGATGTCAGATGTTATACCTGTAATAGATTTGGTCATATTGCTAACCAGTGCAGATCAAGAGAAAATAAAGGGAACAACTTGTCTGGACAAATAAATGTTGTGTGCTATAATTGTAATAAATCTGATCACATTGTAGGATTTTGTAGAAGTAGGAAGGGTCTGGTAAATCAAGGGAAAAACATGCAGAAGGATGAAAAGGGAAAAGGAAAAGTTACTATAGATGAGATCAGGAGGCAAATGAAGAAGACATGGGTAAAGAAGAGTCCTTCTGATGCAAGAAATGGTCCAACACCAAAATTTGGTTATGGTAATTCTTCCGGGAATTAGTTTAAGGCCTTTAGCCTAGGGGGAGTTCTTAAGAAAATATTTTAACCCCCTTGTCGATAGTTGGTACCAGAATGTGGCAGATTGCAATCATTGCATTAGTGATGTGAAAATGTTTTGGAATCTCTTGTGGAGGAGATTTGTGCAAAATTGAAGGTCCGCAAAACAATTTTCTTTCACAGTTTGTGAAAACAGGGTATCCGAAAGACCTAGGGAAAAATAATTTATTGTGATGAAAAACTTAGGTGCACGAATGATAAAAAGTCATTTCTATCCCTCATTTTTCACATTGCATTTTAAGAGGAAGAAGTTTGGAGAGCTTTGTAGCGAACTTTGGTGAAGATTCAAGTTTGAAGGTGATTCGTCAATCAAACCCTAATCCAGTGAAAGGTATTTATCTGCAAACTCGTGAATTTGAAAATTTTGGAAATGGCTGCTCCATTGGTTATTGATATTAAGGATAGGCCCCGACAAAAATTCAAATGGCACCTGTTCAAATCCATCGAGATAGAACCATTGGGTACATTTTCTTCCATTTCGTATGGTGTTTTGCATATCAAAGATATTAGGGCATACATTCATGCAAAAGTTGAAGAATGAGGAAGCTCCCAGTTGCTAAATTTGTATACCAATCACATTGTGGGAGAAGATTTCTGTGTAAAACCTAAATTTAAAACTTTGGAAGAGAAGAAGTTCACACAAATTGTGAAATTTCCTGTGTTCAAAGAAAATGAGTCAGTTTAGTATATATTGAGTAAAGTGCATGACGAGTTTATGTGGTTAAGTAAGCCTTTCAAGATTACAAAGGAAGCTATAAGGATAGTTACTAGTTTGAATTCATCCGGGGGGTTGCCCACATTGAAAGTTGTGAAGAATCAAATAGTTATAGATACAACCAATTCATTGTTCGGCAAGAGAGCTATGGCAATTGATGATATTATTAAAGTGGATGTGAGATTTGCTTCTATGATCATTGGATACAAGATTTATCATTCCAGTTAGGATAATTCTGTATCTGGTACAACAATCTATGCAACATATCAAATGGTCAAAGAGAATGTAGAATATGACCTATGTGAGTTACTCCGGAGTGAGTTAATTGAGAATCTTGGCAAGATCAAGAAGGATAAGAAGAATTATTTCAAGTATGGTAATCTGTTGCTATGTTTATTCTTCTACTTCATGAATGAAGTTCCAGGAATTAGAAAAGTGCATTGGCAAAGTGATAAACCGGTAGCTGCTCAAATTATAGACATCTTGTATGGAATTGGTGACAACAAAGCTAGAAAAACTGCTATTTGGGGTTATTTCAAGAATTTTCAAAATGAAATGCAAGCCAGGGAAAGGATTCCTTCATATATTGTGGAGAAATACAAGGACACAATTTGCTTCATGGTTGATATTGATTAGTGTTTGATGGAAGTTGTTGATCCTAGAACAATGTGGATAATGCCTATGGGTTATGAGGTTGAGGAACACATTTTGGAGCTGTATGATCAACACTTGTTGAGTAAACCTCAGGATCCATCAAAAGAGAGGTTTGGTACCTTTGAGGAAAAGGATATGCAAGTGCATGAATAATTAAAGAAGCCTATGATAATCTAGAAGGTAAGAAAAGAAGTGGAAGCTTTTGCAAAAAGCATGGGTATATCAGCTGAAGTTGTAAGGGAAGCTAGAGGAAAAGAGAAAAGCTGAAGCAAGAGAGCTAGCTAGAACTGAGTTTGTTAGTCCAGTAGCATCCTCTGCCAGATCTAGATCCATAAGGAGTTGTTCTCTCTTATCTGGTCCTACAAAGAATTCAAGCCCTGTGAAAGCTCAAGCCAAGACATTAGGGAGAGAAGGAAAGAGTAAGTACAAGAGCACAAGAGTATATGTTGTTGTTTCAAAAGATGAAGAAACTAAATCTAATGAAGAGGTAAGAGAAATCAAGCATAAAGGCTCAAAAACATCTAAAGTCTCTAAGGACAAGCCCTTCGATGAAGAGAAAGTAAATAAAAAGATGAAAACTATCAAATCAGGTATGTTTGTAGAAGAAGTGGAAAAATTCTTGATCAAGGATGGTAATCTTAGGCCACTTTGTGAATGGTATGACACCTTTGATAGTGTCGGTCAAAGAATTCTTGAGGAAGCCACAATAAAGTATTTCAATAATTTCAATACGACTCTCATTGAAATAATGTCCGAGTTACCCAAAGTTTTGTATGAAGTCTTAGAAATGAGGAGAGTGAATGCAAGAAATGAAGAACAAATAATTGTTGATCTGTACCTGGTGATGTCAATAGAAGAGATGAAGAATATTATAAATGATTCCAAAAGGAATTTTAAGATCAAGACAAGGGTGGATAAGCTGATGATTGGGCTAACTGAAGAAGTTGCAAAAGACACTGAGAAAATCCTTAAGATAGTTCTATTGAAAAACATATATAATGTTGTTTATGAAGAAGTGCATAGTGAAGATGTTCCATCTGGTTCGGTAAATGAAGAAGGAAAAGAATATACATTTGACGATACTCTGAATCCTCTTGACATGCACGATGCTAAAATTCCTATGGAGACTGAAGCTCCTAAAAAGATTTCAGGTGAAGAAGTAGAGATTCCTGAAGCAAAGGAAGAATCAGAGTTTGAAGAGAAGAAGGCTGAAGTGAAGGAGATTCCTGTGGAAGCAAGAGACACTACTAAGGCAGTAAAGGAGTTTTTGGAGGAGGAATAGGAGGAGTTTGATCCTGAATTGATTAAAGGTCCTATCAACTTGGCCACTTTATCTCCCATTGAGAAGCTGAAGGGAGCATCATTTTCTCAAGCCAAGGCAAGGGAGGAAATACTAAAATCTCATATTGAAGACAACGAGCTACTGAGTCTTGCATCTAGTATCCTTGAGAAGATTATGCCTACATATGTCAAGGATTCATCTGATTCTCCATCCAGTCAACTGAAGAAACTTGTCAATTCTGTAAGTACTCACTTTGAGTCACTTGAGAAGTCAGCTATCGATAAGGTTTAGAAGGAATTTGATGCTAACAGGTTTGGTAGGTCGAAGGGAATGATTGATAATGATAAATCCTTGTTAGCTACCTGTGTAAAGAACATTCAAGATGCTTTGTTTGAAGGTGGAAACATTTACAAGTCATGTTTATCTTTGTCTAAGTTCACTGAGGACACTAAAAATAAAATGAAGGAATATGAGAAACAGTTAGCAAACATCTCTCAAGCATTTGATCCTCCAACCGTTTTTGTTGGAAAGCAAGAAGGTCAAGTCATATCCCTGCTTGACAAGGTTAAAAGTATGAAACATGAAGAAGGAAAAATTGTTGAAAGAGTATGTGAGCTTAGAGGACTAATTGGTCCTAAGATGGAGACAATGCTTAGTGCATTGAAGGAAGCACAAGATGCTATGGCGGTCAATGATCCGACAAACCTTGAGTTAGTAAAGATGCAATATTACTTGTTCTATGGTCACATGAATGTTTTGGAGAGTCTCAAAAAGGGCTGGGACACTAGTTTGAACTTGTTGAAGAGTAATTTTGTAGATATATTCAAGTTTATGTAAGTTGTAGAAGCAAGTTTGTACATATGCATCAATTTTGTTTGATTTTTGGTATGCGGATTTCCCACCTTTTCCATTGATGTCAAAGGGGGAGAGTGGGACAGTGAAAAATGTCATAATCATCTCAGGGGGAGTTGTGTTTTGAAGTTTTGAAATTTGGTAGTGTATTCATGTTGGTACTAATCCAACACTTAGTCATTTTTCACTAAGTGTTGCCATCAATGCCAAAGGGGGAGATTGTTGGCAAGAGATTCTGCACATGTCATCTGGTGTTGTATTTGATGACAACCCTAGTCTATGATTTGATCTGCATGTTAGTATTTGTTTGTACTGAAAGTCAGATTGAAGATAAGTGATTAACTGTCAAGTTAGAATAGAGCATCCGAAAAAATTATGTTCATCGATTCATATGCAATTTTCTGTTATCATTTTGAGTTGTAGATCTCATGGAAGGTTTTTCGATGTATGATCTATGTTATCCTTGAATATTGGAGCCTCATATTGATTGTTCTGTAAGTTAGAAGATCTGGTTGATTGATTTTTTGTTTAACAGTGCAAGAAGGCGAACTAAGTATAACATGTTGTGGATCTTCGAGGAGTAATTATTGGAAGTGTTTTGTGTTTGAGGATATTATTTTGAGTTCTCACTATGTTGTGGCTAACTTTGCTTGGTGCACATTAAAAATTATTTATGGATTGAGCCGACGGTTTGTAAATATTTTATGTTTTATTGAAGCCAACATGTGGTTGATTAAATCTTTAGTTGCAGATATATATAAGCCATCATTTATATCATTTGGATGTATGTACGAAGTGTGTTGGTGTATGTTACGAAAGTCAGAAGGATTATAAAGCGATTATGCACAGTTTCACTTGTGCATAAAAGGATTTGTGATCCGAATTAAAGTAGACAAAGTAGAATACCAGAATCAAACAGAAGGTCAAGAATGCGATTGATGTGCTTAACCAAAACTGTAATCAGGCATTAGTAGATGCTATTCTCTTAGTTCAAATTTTTTGGATGTAATCCAAATGATTTTGTAAGATAGTGAGTCTTCTTTTGTATCTAAGCAGTGTGCTCCAGGCAGTGTGCTTGAATGCATGTGCATTCCTTTTGTAAACACTTATATTTGAGTATGCTTAGGTTGTGGATTGACCTCCACTGTGGTTTTTCCCCTCACAGGGTTTTGTTGATGTGTTTTTTATGCACTTCTCAACACAGGTAATGCATAGATGCATACCTCTCTTGAAAGACAATCTTCCACAATCAAATTGCAAAACACTATCCCAAGGTCTCTAATGTTAGGTCTTGACAGTGCTTGGAATATCTCAATTGTTTCATGTGATTTGTTGGAATCACAAGGCAGACTTATGGATGAGTTACAAAGTGGGGAAGTTAGTTCTAAAAATGGAGTTCTTAAGATGGGAGAGTTGTGCATTTGTTGCAGGTTCAAACAATAGTATTGAACTCCATTTCATCATTAGATTTGGCTTTACAATGTGCAATGAACCTTTCCTAAGGTACTTATTAAAAAAAAAGAAAAATGGCAGGGAAGAGAGGAAGTTCCTAGACCTGAAACTACGAATGAACAGTGATCATGGTGGTTACTACAGTAGACAAACTCCCTAAAACTAAGTTTTTCTTGACCAAGAGAACCTATAGCTACACAAAACTAGTGCAATCTTCTAAGGACTGCAGATTTTTAGATTACACACACACATCATGCACATGTAATTGAACTAAGTTGCAGCAATGAAGTAGAGAGCTCAGACTAGCTTTGCAAAGTGACTCATCATCAATGAACCACAAAAAGCATGAGCTAGAAATTCATCAAATGCTGAAACAACAATCACCATCACCACTTCCATTCAAGAAACTAACACCTAAACTAATAGGGAAGTTGAACCATGCATACATAAAGAGAAAACTCAAAAGGAACACCCATAAATATGCAATGCTGCTTTCTATTGTTGCAGAATGTCTTTACATAAGTTCTCCAACCCTTACAAATGAGGGGCAAGCCCCTATTTATAGTTTTCCAAAGCCCAAATGAACAGCTAGGATCAATTCAAAATGAGTGGCTTAGATTTTATTTACATTAGGGTTTCACCTACCCCCCCATTATCCAACAATTTAAAATACATCCCTTGTATTTTCTTTGTTTTGTCACATAGAGCCTAGGTGCTATAGCAGTTTTGTCATTTAGTAGATGTCCCTTTTCACTGTAGCAAAAACTACTTGAAATCTTCCCTTTGCTTGATGTGTTTGCAATGTTCTTCATTGGATCAAACGGGCCCATTGACAACTGGCATCAATGGATTGGTTGCCCCTGATTCGGGGGATAGGTCATCACCATCTAGCAAAAAGTATGACAACTCCCTCATGCCCTCTTCAAGGCCACCCCTTGCATTTTTGTCATTGACTCCTTTGACATAGGCTTGCTTCTAATACTAACCCTGTTGGTGGGTGCTAGGGGGAGAGGCGAACATGAAATAAATGGTGACAGGAGCTATGCGCATTCCTTGTTCAACTTTCTCAATGGGTCTCTTGACGAACCCACAGTAGGCTCCTTGAATCCTGCGTACATGAAACACTGTAAGTGCTTTCATACACAAATTAAGGAAAACGTTAGTAAAATCTTGCAAAATCCTTGTTAGATCCATCCATGCATCATCAAAAGATTATAATATTCATATTTGGAGCTCATTTGGACCATAAACATTAATGCGGGCCCAAGGGGTCGGGCAGCAAAAGGGGGATAACAAATCGAAAGGGAAGTTCCCGGACCTCACAAAACTTAGCAAAACCAATATTTTTCAATTATAGCTCATGGGAAAAGGGGAAGAAAGAGCACCAAGAAAAAATTCCTCAATATTGGACTCATTTTGAAAAAATTGGAAGTTTGGAAGGGGAAAGTCAGAGGGTCACCGCCCTTTTGAAATGAAAATGAGCACACAACAGCCCGAAAGGAAAGTCTCGGACGACGACGGAGGGGTGGAATTCCGAAAATGGCCATGAAGGGATGAAATTTCAGAAATAGCCATGAAGGGGCCGGGTTTCGGAGGCCGGGTCATCGGGGGCTGGCGGATGTTCAAAACGGCCACAGAGGGACGAAGTCTCAAAAACGGCCACGAAGGGGCCAGGTCGCCGAGGGCCGACAGATGTTCAAAATAGCCAAAGAGGGACAGAGTTCCGGAAGGAAATTTTTGAAACCCTTGAAACTTAACAAAACGTTGGCAATTCGCTTAGGCTCCACAAAAACATCCCAAATCCACAAGAAACTTGTCCCCAAAGTCAAAAGTGTAGAAAGCGGACCGCCGAGGGTCCACGAAAGTTCAAAACAACCAAAGAGGGATGGAGTTCTAGAAACGGCCAAGGAGGGACGAAGTCCCAGAAATGGCCATGGAGGGGCTAGGTTCCGGAGGTCGGGTCACTGGGGGTTGACGGATGTTCAAAACGGCCACGGAGGGACGGAGTTCTAGAAGGAAATTTCTGAAACCCCCAAAACTTAACGAAACATTGGAAGTTCACTTAGGCACCACAAAAACATCGCAAATCCACAAGAAACTTGTCCCCAAAGTCAAAAATGTAGAAAGCGGACCATCGGGGGTCCATGGAAGTTCAAAACAGTTGAAGAGGGACGAAGTTTCGGAAACAGCCACGGAGGGGCCGGGTCGCCGGGGGCCGGCGGATGTTCAAAATGACCATGGAGGGATGGAGTCCTAGAAATAGCTACAGAGGGGCCAGGTTTCGAAGGCCAGGGGCTGACGGATGTTCAAAATGGCCATGGAGGGGCCGGGTTTCAAAGGCCAGGTCGTCAGGGTTAGCGGATGTTCAAAATAGCCAAAGAGGGACGAAGTTCCAGAAGGAAATTTCTGAAACCCCTGAAACTTAACAAAATTTTGGCAGTTCACTTAGGCATCACAAAAACATCCCAAATCCACAAGAAATTTTCCCCCAAAGTAAAAAATGTAGAAGAAAGTGAATTGAGCGATTAGGGACCAAGTCAGCAGGAATAAGACAAAAGGTAGAAAAGGGAAGGGGGACTTTGTTTCTCCCCGGATTTGAATACCCCAAGTAGGTGAATTTGGTCAGGAGAATTTGATCGTTTGAAGGCACATGATCAATTTGGGCTTGGAAAATGGGGCACACAAAACAAGACAGGAGCAAAGCAGCCCGTCGGGAGCGAAAAGATGGGGTCCTTGCCCAGGGCGGGGCATGTGTGCAAAACATGCAAAACAGGTTTCCACATAAAAATCCTTGTGTTATGGTGTTGTGGTTGATTACTTTGTGTTCTTGCATCTTTCTTTTGCTTCAATGCTATAAGTGGTTTAAAGATCAAGTTAATAAATTTAAATTTTGCAGAACATTGATTCACCCCCCCTCTCAGTGTTCCTTGATTCCAATAGTGGCATGAGATTTATTCACCTGGAGACAATGGGCCAATAGTAAAAGACCAAGTGGAGGATGTTGCAATTTACATATCCAACTTGGATAGATATTAGGGCCTTTATTCTAATTGAGAGAAGAATTTGACTAAATACGAAGGTGAATTAAATTCAATAAAAACAAGAATTAATTTAATTGCAATCCTAACTCAGGTTGACCTAGACCCAGTACTAGAAAAAGTAAAGGAAAATTCTAGAAGAAAAGAAGGAGAAAAGGATAAGGAGGATCGCCAAGCTAGACAATCTTGAGATGTGCGCCCACCACATCAAGCTTGTAAGGAGATATGAATCAACTGTACCTTGAATTATGTGCCAAAAGGAGTATTTATTGTAAAAGTTGACTTTTGAGGTCGACCCGCATTATTTTAATGTAAATTTGAATTAGAGGAATTTAAAATATGTTAGGGCCGACCTCCTTGGCCAACCTAAGTTGTAAACCCTAATTTGGGCTGACCTAAGGATGTATTGTTATAAATTGAGGTTTCCTCCTCATTTGAAGGGGTTAGACAGTTAGAAAATATTAGAATATTAGCTAGAGCTTCGGTGAAGTGTTGTAATACTTGAGATACTTGGATTGTTGCAAATTTTGGTGAAGCAAATATAATTGGAGACATTGTTATTTTGTGTTCTTTGTGTTATTCATCTATGCATGGTTCTTGTGTTTTAGATTTTGATAAGTTGCTTTAAGTTATTTCTTGGATAATCTTAGAAATAGTTACAGTTCAATTGTGTTTATGATATAGTATTTTAAGTGTTTGAGAAACCCTTGGTCCATACTCTTAGCAGCTTACTGATTGTGAGTTGTTGTGTAAAGTTAGCTTGGGCCTATATCTTATTGTGTTGAGTTCAATTGTGGGCATTTATTCATTTCAATGCCAAATTTGGGTGTATGTGTGAATGCTTCATGATCTGAAAATCTTTGTCTTAGGAGATTTGCATTGTTTATGTGATATTGCAGATTTAATCTAGGTTTAGCAGGAATTGGTTTGAAGGGTTGGTCCATCTTGAATGCTATGTTGTTTTCATGATTGATCTTAGGAGTTAGTTTAGAACCTCTCTTAAACCCTTATCTCTTTTTCTCTTTCTTTGAATCTGGGTTAGTTTTAGGATTGAAAGCATCACCATATTATTACATCTTATGAAAGTATACTTCCAACATTGTTCATTTGTAAGGCCCCTTGTGATTACCAACATTTTCACATTTATCACTGAGTTTTTTGTTGCATTGTCAAGACCTAAAATTGGAGACCTTGGGGTTATCTCTTGAGGCTTGTTGATAGAGATTTACCTTTCAAGAGAGATAGGATATCATATTCTGTCTAAGTTGTTGTTGTGCAGAAAACACCATCAATAGATTGGCGCTAGAAGGAGGGCTGATTCAACAAGTTGGAGCATTTTCTATCATCAATATCTCCATAGAGATTCAAGAGACAAACAATGTCTACAACAGAGGGATATTTTTAGGAGTTAGGAGTCCCTACTAGGTCAAAGAGGACCAAAACGGGAGAGGCATCTTCATCTTCACCCATTTAGCCATCATATTCTTCTTCATTAGATGATTTTGAGCCTATTCCCACTAAACCAACTCCCATTGAGCCTAACCCTTCACCCATTTAGTAGCCTCAAACATCAGTTAATCAACCACTTCCACCTCCATCTCCATCAATGGATTTTCTGGAAAATAATCCCTCACCCCTGCTCTTTAACAATTACAATGCCATGCCAAAAAATCTAGAGTATTTTTGCACCAAGTTCCATGTTGGTGATCCCAATAGAATGACTGAGGAGAACATTAGGATTTTCCAGACTACCCTTAGGGATAGGGGAATTAATCATGAGGATGTTGCATGCAGGCTCTTCCCATATTCCTTAGGTGAAGGGGCATTTTATTGGTACAATCACTTACCAACTGGTTCTATAACCAGTTGGGTTCAGTTGGAGAATGCCTTCTTGCTGAAGTTCAAGATTCCCATTAGTACCAATGAGTTGTACATTCAGTTCACTAAGGTTAAGAGAGAAGTCAATGAGCCAATAGGGTCTTTCAACAATAGGTTTCATCGTGCTTACACTCGGTTGCAGGAACCCTATGATGTGGATGATGCCACAACCAAAGAAGTTTATTATGATACATTGGATAGCGTTACATCTACTTTTATTAAGTGGAAACATAATCCTCCTGCTACTTTGTTGGACACATATACAGAGGTAGATAAGGAAAGTATAGATTTAAGGCAACATTTGTCCGGACCTTTACCATCATTAGGGCCAACTGCTCATCTAGGACAAGTCCAAGCAATAAATCAAGCCTTAACTAATCAGACCCCAATCACGAATCTAGTCCCACAACTACCTATAGTTCCTCATCCAGGACCCCCATTGAATTAAGCATCACCTTAACCAAATTATTCACACAATGTAGGTCAGACAAATTTTCCTATGCAACATGCTAATATACCAAGCTATCTATAGAATTCTGAAGTGCTAAATCAATTTTTGAATAAGGGTTCTCATGCACTTTATTTGCAAAATTTTGCAAATTTTGTGCCAGCACCAAGTAATCCAAATAAGGAGAGACTTGATGAGCTGAAAAAATAAGTTAAAAAGCTATCTACTGAGGTCACCTACCTAAGGAACCAAAATAACTAGTTGTAGGTTGCTCAAAGAAGTATACAATCTAGCTATAATAGAGATAATAGAGACAATAGAGAGTCTGGTTATAACAGAGATAATAGGGAATCTATATAGGGTCATGACCAAGGTTATGATAGAGGTCAGTCATCAGGACAACACTTTGATAGAAGACCACCACCAAAACAGAACAAGGCTTGGAACACCAGACCTAATAATGGGGGAGTCCCTACACCTTTGGATCAACTAGTAATCTAGAGAAGTCTAACAGTACAGTCCTCTTGGCGGAGGCTGCTTTAAAAGGATATTTTCGACTTCACAAGACAACCGAACATTCTAAATTCGAGTGTCCTAAATTCCAAATAGCTACCGCCATATTCCAGATGGAGGTACAAGATGCTACAAGAAACTCTTGATACAGTCATGAAATGGTGCCCTCAGATCCCTATGATTCATCTATGCTAGTGTTGAACCATGCTCCTTTCCCAAGAAGTGAAGAGAATGAGCTTGAAGAAGAGTCCATAGAAAAAGTGCAAAACTAGAACAAGTATACAATGAAGAGTCAAATATAAAAATTATTTGAAAATTATGGAATTGTGGACAATGTCCCTGTGGACGAGGAAGAACAAAGAATGGATGAAGTCCAGATGTTTCACCAAAGAACTAAGCCATATGACTTAAGGAATAGGCAATTTGGTGGACCATTTACCACATCCACACCTTCGAACAATTTCAACACTCCACTTGATCCTAATGCCAACAATAACCCTCCATATCCTCATGTGCCAAAGCAATATTTCTCTAGAGGAGGATCTTATGATACTTCAAAATGAGAATTTTCCAAGGATCAATAGGGAACACCATCAAGAGGTAATCAATCTGACATGACTATGTTCCAAATGGGAGAATATGTAGCAAAGGAACTCAAGAAATTGAAGGTGAGTCTCTCATCTTTTGAGTTGTTAAGAGTTCCAGCTATTCGAAGTGCTATGTTGGGTTCTTTGAATGACCATGCATCCATAAGGTTTTCGCAAGATTCTGTTGTCAAGAAATTTGGTTTTGCTGAGTCTATGGTTCAAGATACAATTGAAAGGACACAAAACTCTCCATCAACTTCAAATCAAAATTCCCAATCTACTAAAGAGCAACCACAAGTACAAACAAAGGATAGAAGCAAAGAAAAGGATAAAAGTCAAGTGGTTAATGTTGATTCTCTAGTAAGTTTATTCCAAACCAAGCAAGATACTCCTTTTCTGATTTCTATTCATATATTTGGAAAAAATATACATAACTGTTTATTAGATTCTGGAGCCTCAACGAATGTAATACCTTCTTGGTCTGTAAAGCTTTGTGGATTATTCCTACTCCCTCCCAATGTAAAGTGACCTAGTTGGATTAAACTGAGGTAAGTATAGTGGGATAATTAAACATGATCCCAATGCAGGTAGCCTCAGACCTACATGTGCAACAAGTTATTAATATCCAGGTAGCAGACATACCTGATGCTTACAGAATGATCCTTGTAAGGGATTTCATGAGATTCCTTAATTGATATACTTCAACAGATCACTCTCATGTGTGGTTTTCAAGGAAGGGAGTCCCAAATCAGATTAGGATTGAGAGAGAGCCCAAATTGAGGTATTTAATTACTGAATATTAGAATACCACCAATGAAGTGTTGATTTATGAAGCAAGCTTAGGAAATCATGTCCTAGCAACTGCTGTTAATGAATCAAAAGTGGAGGAGGTGCTGATAATGCAGGTTGTTCCCAATAATTTAACTTAGTTTTCTAGTAGCACTAAGACACTCATAGTAACTGATGAAGATCCAAAATTGGGTGATGGTAATCTTGGACTGTTTGACAATTTTTTTAGAAATTTATCCAAAAGTGTGTTGAAGATCAGAGAAATCTGGGAAGGCAAATGAATTTTGAGGAATTATTACTGTCCAACTAGTGTAGAGTACACAATGCTTCCCATCTTGAGCTTGAATGTTGTCTTTGCCAAACTGTTGTAGAGTAGATTAAGAGATGCACCAATCCACCTCAAGCAGTTAAATTTGAGATACAATAAATTCCAAGGGATGATAAGGGGAAGCAACTAATGGTTCAACAAGATCCTTCCCCAAGTAAGGGTACCAGAAGTTTCAGAGGCAGGCCTTCTATCAAGTTTTGTACCTTACATTTTGACGGTTCTAAGTCTAAGCAGGGAGCGAGTGATGGATTTTAGCTCATCAACCCAATGGGTAAAACCTTTTCTGCAACACATAGATTACAATTCTAGTGCATTAATAATGTTGCAGAATATGAAGCGTTAGTCCATGGATTACTTATGGAATTGAGGAAGAAAACTAAAATATTGCAAGTGTTTGGAGACTCTAAACTAGTAGTCAAATAGGTAAGGAGGCAATACTCCTGCCATGACAGGAGGATGACCAACTACAAACATAGAGTGTGGGATTTGATTGAAGGGTTTGACACATTCAACATTCAACTAATTCCTAGGATTAAGAATAACACTGTAGATGCTCTTGCACAAGCTTCTAGTACATTGGAGTCATTATCCTTGTTCGAATTAAGGAAATTCACAGTAGAACTCCCACTAATCCCTTTTGTACCAGACAGTGTTATGAATTTCCAAGTGTTTGAGGATGACAAGCATATCCTAGATTTCATAACCAACTCTGATGTGTTTACCTCTTAGGTAATTGATGAAACAAAACCCTAGGAAGTAGAACTGGACCTAGAAGGAGTCCTCAACTTGAAAATGAATACAATCCCAAGAGGGATGGTGCAGCTGGAGAGGATCTTTGACCTTGATAGGATAAAAGACCAAGATCAATAGGCCAAGAAGGATTTGATAGATAGTCAGTGTGAAGCATATAATATGGGTACTCCTGATGATGTCAAGAATGTGTTCATAGGAAAGGTGTGTACTCCAGAGGAAAGAAAAGTTATGATAGATGCATTACATGCTTATCAGGATGTCATAGCATGGAGTTATGAAGATCTAAAGACTTATGACACCTCAATTATCACACACTATCCCCTTGAAGCCTGGAGAAAAACCTTTCCAATAGAGATAGATGCCTATTAACACGTTGGTAGAACCCATTATTTAGAAGGAGGTGAAAAAATTGCTATTTTCTCGAATCATCTTCCCAATTAGACACTCTACATGGGTAGCCAATTTGGTTCTAGTTCGTAAGAAGAATGGGAGATTAGATTATGCGTGGATTTAAAAAACCTCAATCGAGCTTCCAAAAAGGATAACTATCCAGTTCCTTCATTGGATGAGGTTTTGCAGATTGTAAATGGATCCCGAATGATATATTTCCTTGATGGCTACTTTGGCTATAATCAGGTCATCGTTCATTACAAAGACGGGCATAAGATTGCCTTCACCACCAAGTGGGGCATATTTTCTTACAGGAGAATTCCCTTTGGGTTGATTAATACAGGGGCCACATTCCAGAGGGTGATGGATATTGCCTTCAAGGACATCATAGGAAAGTGTATTATTATTTATATGGATGATTTGATAGTTTTCTCCAAGAAAAAAGGTGACCACATTTCAGATTTATGCAAAGTGTTCTAGAGATGCAGAGAATTTTGTATCTCCCTGAATCCCAAGAAGTGCATATTCAGAGTGAGTGAAGGGGAGCTCCTGGGGCATGTGATTTTTGGGCATGGCATTTCAATTGATCCCAATAGAATTCAGGCTATCTTGAAGATTCAGCCACCTGCCAGCAAAAAGGAGATGAAGTCTTTCTTTGAAAAGATTAACTTTGTTTGAAATTTTATCACAGGATTTTCAAAAATAGTAAAGCCACTAAATGTGAAAGTGGAGTGGATTGCTAAAGCTAAGTAGGCATTTGATGAAATTAAAAGGGCCATAGTTGCTACACCAATATTAGTCAGTCCTAATTATTTGAAGCCATTTTATATATACTCTTTTGCATTAGAGAATTCTTGTGCAAGCATGCTAACACAAAAATCAGATGAGGGAAATGAGCATCCCATAGCTTTCATGAGTGTTCCTCTCAAAGATGTGGAGCTAAGGTATCCCAATGTGGAGAAACACACTTATACTTTGGTTTGAGGAGTTAAAAAATTCAGACATTACATTTTGAGGAATAAAGTCTTCGCCATTGTACCTGACCCAACCGTGAAGCTCCCGCTGATGCAAAACGAGATGGGAGAAAGAAGGGCCAAATGGGCCACTATGTTATAGGAGTATGATATAGAAATTCAGCCAATGAAGCTGGTAAGGGGACAAGCTTTAACGTAGACAATGGCTGAAACAAGACCATAGATAGTTGCACAATAGTATCATCTCCAAGATGTGACCCCTAACGAGTGGTATGATGACATTGTTTTCTATCTGTTGAACCCTGATCATTTGAATACGGTACAACGGAGGGTTTTGCATTTGAAAAGTGACAGTTACATGTTGTAGGAGAAATTTTGTATAAGAAGAATCATGAGGGCATCTATTTGCAGTGCTTTGGAAAAGAGGAAGCAGCTCGTGTGATGATAAAATTTCATGAAAAATATGGCATAGGTCATAGTTCTGGACCTGCCACTGCACATCAAATCCTGAGGGTAGGATATTACTAGCCCACTTTGTTTAAAGATGCACACAACCATGTAAGGGCTTTCCATGTTTTCTAGACTTGCGCTACCAAAGAGAAGCGTTCTGCTCTTCCAGTGCATCCGGTCATCGAGGTAAAACCCTTTGCACAGTGGGGTATAGATTTTATTAGTTCGATCAATCCACCATCTTCTATAGGACACAGGTATATCCTTACTATTATTGATTATTTCATTAGGTGGACTAAAGTTGTTTCTTGCAAATAGTGTACTATAGAGTTAGTGATCAATTTCCTCAAATTAGGTATCATTAATCACTTTGGTTGTCCATTTGCTTTGGTATGTGACAATGGTTCTGCATTCACTTCATTGAATTTTTTTGTGCTGGGAATTTGATCATGGTATTGTCATTAATTTTGCCTCAAACTATTACCCCCAAGGGAATGGACTGGTTGAGTCCACAAACAAGAATCTTCTGACTGTGATCCATAAGTTGCTTGAGAGGAATCCTAAGTATTGGCATACCCAACTGAGATTTTCCCTGTGGGATGATCATACCCAAAAGAAGACATCCCTAGGAACATCCCCATATCATATTGTGTATGGCCTCAAACCTGTGTTCCCTATTCAGTTGAGGATTCCCACTCTCCAATTTATTAATGAGTATTATGAGGAGGGAGAGCGTTTAGAGGCCTGTCTGGCTGAATTGTTATAGCTGGAAGAGAAACGGGATGTAGCCTTGGAAAAATTTGCTAAGCACTAGGGTGTTGTTAAAAGGTGGTTTGATCATAAGGCTAAGGTCAAGGCCTTTAGGATTTTAGACCTGGTCTTGTACTGGGATAAGGCACATGAAAAGAAATGGGAGCATAGTAAGTTTGAAAAGTTGTGGCTTGGAACCTATCAGATTTCTAAAATCCTAGGGGATAATGCTTTTCACCTCAAGAATCTCATTGGAGAAGATGTTCCATTGCTAGTCAATGGGAAACATTTGAATCATTATTTCCTTGCTTGAGCTATTTCCAGTTCATCCCTATAAATAGTTAGAGTAGGCATTCACTTTCTTTTCATTTGTTTGGTTTCGTTTGGTTTTGCTCTTTTTTGGTTAGTTTAGGTGTTTTGTTTGCTTTCTTTGCTCTGGTTTTGAGGTTTCTCTACTCTTTGGTTTGGGGAAGTGTCAGAATTGTACAAGGATTATTTATCTAGAACTGTTCTGAGTATTTCTTTTACAAACTTTAATCATTCTTTTGGATGGGTTGGTAGAAGTCCTTTATTCAGTGTCACATGTGCTAAACACTTAAAGTGGATAGGTCATTGGATTAATTTTATTCTTTAATATGCTCAGATCTTACATCTACACACATATTAAGAATCCTGAGGTTGCTGTGAGTTCCTCATGAGGTCTTGTTAAGTGAAAAATATTATTTCTACTTCAACGCCACTATGATTCTTAGCCCTGAGTGTGAACTTCATTGTTCACGAGTTGAAATGAAAAGAAGTGTAAAGAAAATAATACTAGAAAGAAAATATTAGAAATTAAAAGAAAGAGAATTCAAATTTTCAAGAGAATCCAAATATCTCTATCAGGGGCTATGGATGCCTGGTTGTTAGTAAAGCAATGTTCAAGAGAATCACAATGATAACCTCGTTGGGGCTATAGATGCCTGATTGGTAGTGAGGCTCTATCTAGGTTGCTTTTGAAGTTAGAAGCTTTACATAGCTTAACTTGACTGTCCTTGGTTTCCTTGCAATAGCTAAGGGAGGGAAATGAATACATCTACACACACTAGGATTCTTAACACAAAAAGGGTTCACTTGTCCATTGATTTTGAGGCTTTAGTTTATGGTTGACCTAATGTGAGGATTGAAACTAGAGATTCTAGGTTCTTGATTCTAGTTTGTCATCGAAATGCTCTGGATCATTTTCCGAGCAGGATTTGCCATTTGTTGTGCAATTTTTGCACACACGCCCCACCATAGGCAGGGACCCTCTTTTGGCTTGCTTTTTGCTTCTTGTTCTCGCTTTAGGTATGAGCTTTTCCCCTTAAGGGATGAGTTCCTCTCGTTTTGAACCTGCTTCACCAAGGCAGATTCATGACTTATTTGCATGTTTGGTGTTTTTTGTTTGCAACATTTTGATCTCATGTGATACCTTAGACTTCAGATATTTGAGCAAAATTGGCTAAGGTCTTGAAACTCTACAAAGTTGGAGAAGTTTCAAGAAATTCGTCCCTTGTCAGATTTTTCGAAGGGATGTTCTTTTAGAGAATTTTCCCCTAGGTAGATTCCCTAAAAGTTTGTCCGTTCAAAGAATCTACCACTAGGAAGATTCCTTGAAGGTTGGTCCGCTCGGAGAATCCAACCCTTGTTGTATTTTCTGAATTCGTTTATCCATCATGTTTCCGAAGTCTGAAGGGTCATATCGTTGCATTTATGATTGGTTAGTCACCATACCTGGGGTTCATTTATGATCATTTCAGGGGTCTTTTAAGTCTTTTTTCACCTTTTATTCCTCATTTTACATTGTGCTCGATTTAGAAAACCCCATTCCTTCTATGCGTTTGGCATTGGAGATTTAGGCGATTGCATTTAGGGGGCTTCTCATCAAATTCTAGGGTACATTTAGTCTACTGGTTGTGTTCTCTCTACTTGAAAGGTAGGAGCTTCAAATTACCTTCATTTTCATTTGATTTTGTTGCAACTTTGATAATTCAATGATGTGTGTGTTCATGGTTTACCTCCTCATTGTCGTATTTGGGTGTCGTCTGCTTTGGTTTTCTTGCTCGTACTTGGCTTGCTTTGAGTTTTATGTTGAATGGTAGATCTTGAGAATGTTCATGACATCCCTTGGTGATTTCTTGGCATCCAGTTGAGTTTTCTCAAACTAGGGCATCATTCCTTCATTAGGGTTCCCCTTTTCATTTTTTCTTGGCCAGGGCACAATGTTATTTGTGAAACAAGGGTTTTCATCAATGGTCTTTAACTGTGACTATTAAAATTCAAATCAACTTATTGATGGATGGTGTTCTATTTTTTAAGCCCTAGCTATATTTACCCCTTGCCCTAGTTTTGGTTGGTGGATTCAAATATGTTATGATGATATTTATAGTTCAAATATTGAGCAAATTCATATATTTGTGCTTAGACTCATGCCTAGGGTTTGTATCTGAATCGGTTTTAGCTAAGGGGAACAAATTTGAACTTATTTTTTTCGAAGGATTGAAGAAATGGAAGTTAATGAATAACTTCAGAAAATACGCCTCAAGGTGGATTCTTTGAGAGTCTGTCCCTTCAGAAAATATGCCCCCAGGAAGATTCTCTGAAAGGTAATTCTTCAAAAAATCCACACCATCGTGGATTCCCTGAATCCACTAACCCCCCTAAAATATTGCAACCTAAGCCTACGTTATTTCGAGCATAAATGTGGACTCTGAGATAGGCTTGGATTCTTCTTGGTTGTTCTAGAGCGGCCCTTAAGTGATTTCATGACCATTGGGAAATCCTTCACAATGCAGAATCTCAAAAAGTCATTCCTTTCAAAAAATCCACTTGCTAGCGGATTCTTTGAATCCGCCTAAGTGCAAAAATCTTGAAGTCTTGCAAAGAGTGAGAGGAGGTCTTGAGTTCAATGTTATCGGTTAGTATGGGCAAACATATATCACAAAGGGTGATTAATGACTTGAATATGAAAAGGAAGGTGATATTTCAAAGATTTTGTCCCATGGAGGATTCTTTGAGCCCTGTTCCTTTTGGAAAATTTTCCTAGGGGTGGAGTCCCCGAAAATCTTCATGGACCTCCAAATTTCTAAAATCTTGTTGAACATAAATGAACGCTTGGACTTTTGGTCTTGTTGTAATTGTGAAAATGATCTCATGATGGTTGAGGAGATTTTAACTTGAACTAAGCTAGATTGTATCACTTCAGAAAATCCGCTTTCTCGTGGATTCCCCGAATGCTTGAACCTTCAGAGCATCCATCTAAGGGTAGATTCCCTGAAATCCATCCTTGGTCAAAATCCCTGAAGTATGGAAAATCCAAAAACATTGTAATGCTTCATTTTATGGTTTTGTGATGGGATTCTATGGTTTCTATGATGCTTTGAATATTGATTATGTAATGATTCATAGTTCCTCATTGTGATTTTGGTAATATGATTTGATGTAATGTAAATGTGCTCAGTGCCTTAGTGATTATTGTTTGTTTCTAATAGATGTAGGTTGAAACTAGTCTAGCAAAGGGATCTAAAGAAAAATCATCAGAAGTTGGACCTGAGGAGCCCCACACTACAACTGAAAAAGATGAAATATGACTTCAAGGGCATCTCACCCGAGTCCAAGATCATCTCTACATGGAGTAATATTGGTGATATAAATATGGGACATATAGATTATGATGACTTCAAGTAAAGGATGTTTTGGGATGCATCTTCTAAGCTGGCCCAGATCATCACTAATACAAGATTGGCCCAAGTAGCAGGATTTCCTCCCACCTTGTTATATCTAGAGCTGGTTTAATTGGAGTGTGCAAAGCTTTATGATTCAGACAAAAGAGTTATTGTTGAAGGATCATAACTAATCTAATAGAAGAGTCCATAGAAGAGACCTTCAACATTGGGTCACATCATGAGTTAGTGAAGATTAATATCAAGGAGGCCAAGGATTTTTATGCAAAGGACCCTAACAAGACCTTGTTAATGATGAACAACAATTGGATTTCCAAACCTAAATCAAACTACTCAAAATTTCCCAAATAGCTATACAAAAATGATTTCAAAATGGAGTATAATAATATGATAACTCTTCTAGGCTGAGTAATGGGGCTAGAGGATGCCTTTATATTTAGATAATGGATGTTCTACATCATTTCTTAGATTGTAAAAGGGACAAATTACCATTGAATAGGCATAATAAGTGATAATCTATATGAGAAATTAAGAAGTGTGAAAGACACCAAGAAGTTCACCATGACATCTTTTTTGGTGTATATGCTTGCTAGAAAGAATAAGTACAAAGGCTTGAGTTGTAGTGGAGCCATTGGTCATGACAATTTTTTTGATGTTTTCCCTCAGCTTCAATTCAACACAACCAACTACAAGAGAGTGAATGGTGCATTTTTTATGTACATCACAAGGCTATTGCAGGATGCATTACATGTAAGAATATTAGCTAAGGTGATGAAGTTGATAAGGAAATATGGAAAATGGTTCATCCAATTTCAAAAGCTTTCTTATATTAGGATACATGGATCACCAACAGTACCCTTGAGATTGCCCAGATATCCAACAAACAAACTCATTCTACTGGAAGTGGCAAGGAAAATGGTGCCCTTCAATGCAGTAATAAAGGACATGCATAAACCAACACTTGGATCTGAATTCCCCTTGAGGATTGAAGTATTGGAGGGTTACCCCTCAATTTAGAGTGCTCAATATGTTGAGAAGGAAATGGTGCATTACCATTTGTATTCACATACAAACAGGACCAACTTTGACCCTTATGGTGTTGCTTAGAGGTAACCAAATAGAGAATACATGCATAAGATCCACATAGAAGACTATTGGTCCAACTGTAGGATTAATTTGGAGTAATTAGAAGAAGGTGTTCAAGGTTGTCTTTGAAAATGACTAGGCTATACATAATTGCTCAAGTTCTGGACCAGGTGGATGATGACAGAGAATTGTTGCAACATCATGACTATGAGCAATACAAGGATAGGCCACTCCCTCCAGTCAATTGGTTTGAAGAAGAGGTTGTGGATCTTAATGTGATCAATGCTCCTATCCTGAGATATTCCAAACTTTGGGTGAAGCATAAAATTCTAGAGCTAGAAGCAAATGGGACAAAAGTTACCTATGATTTGATGGGAGATCTTGAATCCCACTTGAAGGAGGAAATATAAACAATCAAGGATGCCACAAAAGCACTCCCTTCAGAGGAAGAAGGAGATAAATATAAATTTATTATCAAAAGGAGAACAATAATCCAGGCTAAAGGAAAAGAGAAAAGGCATCCAATAGCCAAGGTAAGAAAGCCCTCAAAGGAGATTACTGAAGAAGTGGTTGAGGGAGCCCAACCCTCTAGGAAGAGAAAGATAATGATTGAGGGACAAAAATTAGCAGAGGCTAGAAGGGCCAAATTCATTGAAGAAGAGGCCACTCAACCTAAGGTGGTTGATGTTGAAAGTTCTGGGGAAAAGCAACAGGTATATGTGAGGAGAAGTTATCCTAAACACAAAGCCACTCCAACAGAAAATGTGAATAAAGAGAAGGAGGTGACCACTGAAGAGACACCTACTGATGATCTTATGAAGAATATGGAAAAGGTAGCTGCAAGGGATAATTCTCTCATCTATCTCCAATTCATAACCAAAAGCCAATGTTTCTAGTACCCTTGATCAACCACTTGAAGAAGGAGAGAATGCCCCAAATAATCTAGAGGAAGAGATACCAGATGAAGAGGTTCCCACACCCAATGGTGGGCAACTGAGTGATTTTGAAAAGCAATTGGAAGAGAAGAGAGTATAGAATAAATAGGCAACTTCTGAGGTTACAGTGGAAATGCCATCTCAACCTCCATAGAAGCAACAAATTGATATGACACATATTGAAGTTAAAAATGATGATAAGTTTGATGGTGTCAAGCTTGATGAAAGTGCAAATAAGTTTGATAAAGATGAAGAACAACAAGATCAAGGAAAAGATGATGTGAATGTGGAAGTTGTTGAGGATGAACATTTTCATGATAAACCAGAGCAAGATACCTCTCAGAAGGATGAAGAAGCAGAAAAACCAGCTGCCCCAAAGTGGCTAGAAAAGAGATTAAAGTAGAAAGCAATAATTGTGGAGGATGAGATTCCAGACTGGGATAAGTTTCTAGAAAGTTGGGGACAACCCAAGGAGAGGAAGAGAGCAAGAAAAATGCCCAGATTTTCCAAGGATGAACTTAATTATAGATTTATTCAGGTGGCTATCCTTGTAGAAAAAAAGTATAAGGATGAGGTGAGGCCCTCAGATTACAAAGTTTAGACAATCAATTTGGGCCCCACCACAAAGGAGTAGGAAAAAGAGGAGTTTCAGGAGTCATCTCAAGCCATTTTGAGGAGATTTGACAAAGAAATCAAAGAGAAGGAGAAGTTGTAGAAGTAATTCAAAGAAGTATATAAATATGTTCAACATCTTGTTAAGCCACTACATGTACAAAGTAGTGAGGGGTCTTCATTCTCTGAAGGATTGTTGTTGTGAACGCTTCATACTAGACCTGTTCAAACATGGACAAACAAAAAAATATTAGTCCTCAAACAATTTGAAACCAAACATTCCCTATGAAATTCATTCAAGCATACGAACAAGAAAACAACATAAAATATCAAATAAAAGCTAATGAAATCTCATTCGAATGCTCAAACTAGCATCCCATAGGGGAATTGGTGCTTCTTTGATGTGAAAAGAAGTACTTTCCCAATTCCTTGATAATCTTGATGATGATTGATTGATCCTTGATGAAAAATGCCAATAACCTAGCTATGGATGATGGATTATATGATGAATTGGATGAAAATGTGAATGAACTTGCATAAACTTGTGGATAATAACCTTGCATCAAAATCTAGATCTTAAATCAATAGAGAAGGCCTCTATTTATAATGAAGAAGAATGGATGATTGAAGAATAGGAATAATGTGGGATTAAAACTTGAACCAATGGCATTGTGCCACTTGTCAAGATGCTAATGAAGGAGAGTGGAGCACATTTTGAACAATGTGCATGTTAAATGCATGTAGGTGTAATTTGAATTTGAAGAAGTGACTTGTGTAAGGAGGGATGTAAGAGGAATTAATTCCAAGTTGGCTCAAGGAGAGGACATGTAAGAGATTTTAATTCCAAGTTGGAGGACATAAATCCTTTGGGAGGGAGAATTCAAATAATTGGAATATTCCAAGAATATGCCATATTTGAATGAAAAGAGAATAATTAGTAAATAAAATAAATTGATTTATATGTGCATCTTGCAAAAGCTAGAGGAATAGAGGATTTAGGAGTTAATTAATTTGTGATTAATTAACTTAGATGGAATTAGTTGATTTGACATTTGATTTAGATATTTAGATTTATTTAAATCAAATGAGAGGATAGTTGGGAGATTAGAAATTTAATTTATTCAATTAAATGAAGAACATTAAATAAAGTTGATTTATTTAATCAAATGAAGAACACTAAGATTTAATTAAATAAAGTTGATTTATTTAATCAAATGAAGAACATTAGGATTTAATTAAATAAAGTTGATTTATTTAATTAAAGGAAGAAAATGATGAAATTATCTGATAAAGTGTATTATTTGATTTTAGGAGGAATTTATTAAGTAAAGATTATTCAATTAATTGGTTAGTGTGGACGTGATCAAGGAAGAATCGATGTTAGTTAATCAGGATCAAATGCATGATATCAATCATGATAATTTGAGCGTCTACATTTTTCCCCTCTTTGAAACAATGTACCTACTGCATTGGTTCAAAGAATAACCTTGCTGAGATCAAAGTTCATTTTTTTTTTGATTCTTTCAGATGCCCCAGTGGAAAGAAGTATATTGGTACATTGCCCCCTCGAGAGATCGAGTGAAAAGTTTTATTTGAGGGTTGATCTCGCGATAAAGAGGTTCAAGATGGACATATGGATGGTTATGATGATGATGCAAATGAGATGGTTTTAAGATTCTTAGAATAACTAATCTATATTATGCAATGATGAAAATGTAATGCATGTGAATGATATGCAACAAGCTGACGGTTTGTGGATGTAGGATGGATGCATTAGTGATGTTTGGTTGATTGTCATGATACCATGTTAGCGTAGAGAGAAGAAAGAAGAAATGAGAAGCTGAAAAGAGGATCCAACAAGTCCATGATCTTCTGAGACTTTATTAGAAATAATGATGAGAGATTGATGATGTTTCACTTATCAGAAATTGGGATTTTTAAAAGGGCTTACTTACCTTATGTTTGATAATACACATAGATACGATGCATCAAGGTATATAGAACCAGGATGGCGTTGTACCTAGTGTGATGGAATTTGAATCAAAAATCATATAGGAGTATTCTTATTCACACTTGACATACATAAACCTTACTAGGATGTACTTCATATATTTCAAACATCTTGGACCAAAACACAGAAAGGAAAAACCTAACAATGTAATAGTCAACAACCTATCCAAAACACCTTCCATCCACACCTAATAAAGCAAGTATTGGATGAGGTTATATTACAAGAATACCCAACAAGCACAATAGACAAAAGATAATGATCAATTCCCCATTCCTTTCTCTCTAAATCATTTTGATTAGACATCATCGAGAGGTCATTGGAATGAGCGCAATAAGATAAATCAAAAGAAAAGATCAAGTACACAAAACAAGTCAATGTTCTTCATACCTGTAGCCAAGACTAAACTACGGTGATGCCTGATGTTGATGTCCATTGTAGGAAGGATGCATCCTAGGACATGATGTTACCAAATGATTTGGGACAAACTGGATGATGGGCTATTAGTACCAAGGGGTTACCAATTTTTTTACCTACTGACCTAGACTTGAGACCCTTGATGTTTTAGTTTTCACTCTTAATCTGCTAGACTTGTTTCCAATTGTTTCACCAAAGGTTGGGAGTGACGATGACTTATTATGAGTAGATGCTTATTGCGAGTGAGTGCGAAATGGGATGGATGGATTTTTTCAAATATTTGGATGTTTTTTGAAATGTTTTGAGGTTGTTTTTGGTATTTTCAAGATGTTTTACAAATGTTTTGATTTGCAAAATTTCCAATGTTTTAAGTTTTCTGAGATTTTGACCAAGAACCTAACCTAAAGACCTATCCTAGGGGCCTCGGGGGCTGATCAAATATTAGCCTTGCCTATGTTATACACGCAAAGACCACGTAGTTTGACTGACACAAACTCATTTATTGATGAAGATATGAACAAATGGATTGCCAACTTATTATGACAGACTCCTAAAGGACTAACCTAGGGTGTCTCAGGATTGCATCAATGATGGCCTTGCTTGTGTTCAAAGATCATAGACCCATAGTTCGACAAGATGACTCTATTTTTGACTTTTTCTAAATTTTGACCCGTTTTTGGATTTTGATATGTTTTGGATGTTTTTGGGTTTTCTGATATTTTTTGGATTTTCTAATTTTTTGAATGTTTTTGGATTTTCTAATTTTCTGAATGTTTTTAGATTTTCTGATTTAAAGACTTTAAGAAAATACATGAATTTGATCCAAGCAGGTATAGGGACATGCCCCCAGTGTGATGCGATAGACTATTCCAATATAGGCAAGACAAATTGACCTTAGGAATGTGCCAAGTAGTACTAGGAGGGATCATGATACAAACACATTATCAAGGTATGATGTAGACTCAGATGGGTAATAGATGGAGATATGGAAGTGTGATGGATGAATGATGCAAAACAAGCCATGGAGATCATGGTGGATGGAAGTGCTTATTTACACGAGGTGCTTGTTTGCCAGGTTTTCACCAAGGTACTTTCCCAAAGCACCACCGAAGTGGTTTTCACTAGAGGATGATTTTTTTCTTTACTGTTTTCAATCCTTTTTATGATTTTTTTGGATTTTTATATTTTTGGATATTTTTGGATTTATACCTTGGAAAGTTTAGGCATAATTTTTTTTGAGATGGGAGCTATTCATGGGTTCCTGTAGAGGCTCACCTTCAGGTGTAGATAACTGATATGCTCTTGATTTATAGCTCATTGTGATAATGAATGGTCCCAACCAATTGGGTTCAAACTTTCCTTTACTGTTTGGATTTGGTACATTCTTTTGATTCTCCTTCAATACGAGCTCTCTGACTTGAAAGGTCTGAATCCTGATCTTCTTATTGTAGCTTTGCTTGAGACAGTTTTGGTAGACTTGCAAATGGTTTAAGGCATCCATGCACCACTCATCTAGTAGTTCTAGCTTGTTCAACTGTGACAGTTGATATTCTTCGTCAGTAATGAGATCCTGCATTGATATTCTCAAGGATGGGAGCTCGATCTCAATGGGGAGTATGGCTTCTAATCCGTAGACCAAGGAGAATGGGGTTGCACCTGTAGGCATGCAGATACTCATTCAATAGGCCCATAAGGCGAGATTCAACTGTAGGTGCCAATCACGACCAACTTCATTGACTATTTTATTTAGGATTTTCAAGATGGTTTTATTGGTAGCCTCAACTTGGCCATTACCTTGAGGGTAATATGGGGTGGAGAAGTGATGTTGGATATTGAACTTTTGGCATAGGCCTTGAACATCCTAGTTTTTGAAAGGTGTCCCATTATTTGAGATAATGGCTTGAGGGACTCCATAGCGAAAAATTAGGTAGTTCAGGATGAACTTGGAAATCTACTTTCCTATGATATAGGTCATGGGAATGGCCTCTACCCACTTCGTGAAGTAATTCATGGTGGTGATTATGAACTTATGTCCACTAGATGAGGTGGGGGTGATTTTACCAAAGAGATCAAACCCCCATTGTGAAAAGGGCGAAGGTGTTATAATCAGTTGGAGCTCCTGAGTTGGTGCATGGATGAGGTCCCCATGCTGTTGACATTGCAAACACCTTTGGACATAGTCATGAGCTTCCTTTTCCATTATTGTCCAATAGTACCCAGTCTTCAACAATTTCTTGGCCAAGGTCATACCACTCAAATATGACCCACAAATACCATTGTGTACCTCGGTTAAAGTAGTCAAAGCTTCCTCAGGATTAAGGCATCATAACAGATTCCCTCGATACTCCTACAGTATAGGGTGTCTCCTAAGATGACAAAGTGGGATGACTTGTTGAAATTTTTTCTAAGGTTTAGGGTTATATCAGCTGGAGGACTCCTATTCTCAGGTAGGTGTATATATCATGATACCAGGGATCACTAGGACCAACGATTTCACACACAAATTTAGACTCTAGTACCTCGAAAGCTGGTACAAGAAGCTGATCTATAATGAGTTCATGCTTAGAGACATTGTGTGGGATATCCAGTAGTGATCCTATTGTTTCCATAACATCTTTTTCTTGGTTTTTTTCCCTGGGTATTTGTTCAAATGTGATATCAATGAAGAATTATTTGAGGCTTTCCACCAGTTTCTTATATGGGGTCAATTTGTGATCCTTCATTTGGTATTCATCATTGACCTGGTTGATGATAAGCTACGAGTCCCCATAGACCTTGAGTGTCATGATTTGCCATTGTACTACAATTCTGAGTCCTATAACAAGAGACTCATATTCTGCAATAATGTTTGTGCAAGGAAATGACAATTTATATGATCTTGGTATGCAATCTCCTTGTGGTGGAATGAAGAAGACTCCAGCTCCTGACCCATGCTATGTGTAGGATCCATAAAAATATACTTTCCAGTGATCTACTATGCTTACATTAAAGATGAACTCATTGGGGAACTTTGATACAAGTGGATTCTCTGAATACATCGGTGCTTCTACTAGCTGATCGACAATTACTTGTCCTTTAATGGCCTTCCATTCTACATACTCAATGTCGTGTTCTGTTAGGATCATGACCCATTTAGTTGTTTGCCCTATGAGTATTGCTTTAGAAAGTAGATAATTGAGAGGATCTATCTTGGAAATGAGTTTTATTTGGTGAGGCAACATATAGTGTCAAAAATTTTTGTGCGGCGAACATGATTGCTAAGAAAGCCTCCTCAATGGATGTATAATTCATCTCATGTCCTACCATGGTTGTACTGACGTAGTAAATATCTCTCTTTCCCATTTTCATCATGTTGTGCTAAGAGAGTGCCAAGGGCTGTTTCTATTGCTGATATATAAAGGATCAAGGGCTTGCCTGGAATTGGTGGCATGAGAACTGGTGGTGTGAGAAAGTACTCCTTGATTTTATTAAATGCCTGATCACATTTCTCATCCCATTTTTAGCTACCCCCTTGTGGAGTAAATGAGAGTATGGGATAGCCTTATCTGTTAATTGTGCTATAAAATGACAAATGGATTGGAGTCTTCCCTGCAAACTCCTTAACTGCTTCAATGTTCTTGGTGCCTCTATCTTGAGAATGGCTTTGACTTTGGTGGGGTCTATCTCAATTCCCCTCATGGAAATAATGTACCCTACGAGCTTACTTGATTATACACCGAAGACACATCTTTGGATTGAGTCGGACCTTGTATTCCTCTAGCCTTTTAAAGATGGAGCTTAGAGATGGTATGTGATCCTGACGCTTTCTTGATTTAGCTAATATGTCATCCACATAGTCTTCCACAGTTTTGTGAATCATGTCATGGAAGATTAGTGTCATAGCTCTCTGGTAGGTAGCTCCTACGTTTTTCAACCCAAATGGCATCATGTTCCAACAGTATGTCCCCCATGGACAAGTGAAAGCTGTCTTGTGTTGGTCATCCTTAGCTATCATGATCTGATTGTACCCTGAGAATATTTCCATTAGTGATAGAATTTCATGCCCTACCGTCATATCCACAATCATATCGATATTGGGTAGAAGGAATTCATCTTTAGGACATGCTATATTTAGGTCTCAAAAGTCAGTGCAAATTCAAATGCCCCCAGTGGGCTTAGTGATTGGTACCAAGTTAGAAACCCATTTTGGATAATCAATTGGTTGTATGAAGCCAACATCAAGGAGATTTTGTAATTCAAGTTTGACTAGTAATGCTATTTGTGGATGCATTTTCCTTAGCTTTTTCTTTACTGGTTTCGCCTCTAGATAGACGACTAGATGGTGAACCACAACTTCTGGATCAAGGCCAAGCATGTCAACATAGGTCCATGTGAAGTTTACTTTTCTTTCCCTTAGGAAATTGGCTAGGAGTTCTTTCTCTTTTGTCAAGAGTGATTTTGCATAGAAGGTGATATGTGGTGTTTCTTCTATTCCCAAGTTGACCGGATTGCATTTCTCTGCCAAGACTGCTGACTTTTCCTAATGAATAATACTAAGGGGAAGATTGAATCTCTCAACCTTTGGTGCCTCAAAGAGGTTTTCACCATTGGATGCATCCTTTTTTTTTACTATTTTTGGGTCAGAAAGTGCCACAGTGTGGTTTTCACCCAAAGACCTAGATATTACTCTTAAATTTTCACTTTTGCAACTAAGGGATTCAATCATCTCCCCATAGTAGGTATGTGTGTCTAGCTCAATGTCAAATCCAACTTTATGATCTCCATATGATATTGTATCCCGTAGTCCCATGAATTCCAAGAGAGCTTCATCATTTTCAAACAAGTCTAAAATCGGTGGTCCTTGTTGGTCGTAATCGATGTGTTGGGGATAGACAAGTTTTAGCTCAGTAGTCGGGTCATCTAGTTTGAAAGATAAGGTACTAATCATGATAAGGGAGGAATCCTTGAATAACATAGGTAGGTGAGAGAGGGGGTCCTCAAAAGGATAAGTATTCGATATAGGAACCGAGGGGGAAGCTTTGAATTTTCTAACCAGGCACCTTTTCCATGTATGGTTAATTTTGGAGTACATCCAAGGCCAAGATTCCTTATACACATCTCAAGAATGATAGGTTCTAGAAGACCATTGTCATTTTTACCAAGTTTCTTTTTTTTGTTGTAGCCCATTCCAAGCATCATTTGTAGCCCTTTGCTGTTATCATCCATGGGAAGATCAGGCATGGGCCTTTCTTCTTGGTATATTAAACTTGATATGTTCCCTTCGTCTACCACTTCCTGACTTAGGTCTCCCCATCATCTGAATCTAGAGGGGTCTGCTTTAAAGGTTTGGGCTGATGTGTTGATTGGTTGGGGCTTCCCACAAGACCTAGGAGATTGAGGTAACTCTCCTATTACAAAGGAAGTATTCTTCATTTTGTAATCTCTGCACCCATTGTCTTGGATAATGAATTTGATATCAAAGATGTCTAGAATGGCGGGTGTCTTTGTCTCAGAAGTGGAGGCTAAGGTAGATGGGTCTGTTGGATGTTGTGGTTGTGTTGTTGATATGTGGTTGTCATTGATGTCAACACTATTAGCATTAATGTCTTAGAAGTTGTATATGTCAAGGATATTGAGAAAATTGTAATGAAATAAGTTGCAGGTTGTCAGTGGTGAAGTGAAGTTCAGTCTATTGGTTAGTACAATACGTTGATGATCAGAGGTTGTGGATTAAAGGGTTTCTTTTTGAGTATATCTAGTTTATCCATGTTAAGTTTCTAAGATCCGCGTGAAGATTTGATCGAGTTATGAGTAGTTGTATTTTGACAGTCATTTTGTTCTTCAATTGGTGTTCCTGAATGAAGATGATGTGCTTTTAGTAAGTTCAGTTGCTACAGATGCTTCTCTGGTGATTCATGATGTTTGTGGATGTTTCTAGATTGTGCTTTATCTGTGTTGCATGTCCACATTGATCATTGTGCTTGTGATTAGATATTTTCTCTTGCATGTTCATGTTTTTCATGTTCTTTGCCAACAGGGTGTTGTAGCGTGTTGTGGATCTTCGAGGAATAATTTTTGAAGGTGGTTCATGTTTGAGAATTTTATTTTGGGTCTTCACTATGTTGTGGCCGACCTTGGTTGATTCAAATTAATAATATTTAATATTTTGGGCCAACAGTGTTAGAAACCAAGATCTGAAATGCAAAACAAAAAAGCCTTCCATAGAAGAGAAAATCAGAAAAAGGCAAAGCTTTGCAAAAAGATCTGCAAAATATTATTATTCAAGAATTCATAATTACATGAGATGATTTGATTTATAAAAGAAAAGTATGCATAACCCTAATCTTATCTTGAGCAACAAGATAGCTCAATAAGATAAGGATGAGAATAATTAACCTAGGAATTAAAATATTACCTAAGTAAAGTTATGCAAGTGTAATTAAATATTAATTACACTAACACCCCCCATAAGTGCAACTTAGGGAGACTTAAAAAGCATGCACCTAAAACTAAGATGAATGCAAGGAAGCATGAATGGGTCCCAACAACAAGGTCTGATCAGATACCCATGTACAAATGCAATAATGAGGTAGAGAACGAAAACCTAGTTGGACAAACCCCCCCTACAATGAGATGACTGTTGCAAAGAAGCACTGGAAGAACACTGTGGAGTAACACTAGAACCACAATCTGACAAGCAATGAAATATACTTCTATCTAGAAGAAACCAAATGAGAGTCACTGAAGGACTCAGGCAGAATCATAATAATGCGACAATAGACCCGATGCCACAGAACACTGGAAAAATCACAAACTAGAACAACCCTGGAATCTGTGAAGCAACAGTAGATGAAATGATGACAAAATATAGAAACCATGTATCTCAATGTCGATTCCAAACTGAGACTAAAACTCTTCCATGGGAACAAGTACCATAAATACTCTGGAACATTAACCATAAAAACATGGCCCTCAGACTGAGATGGATCTGAACCAATGTGGATCAATAACCATAATCTCTCAATCTAAAGTGTGAACCGATGTGAATCTAATATGTGTCAAGCTAGAGCAAGATGTGGCCAAAAGAAACTAAGAAACTAGATATAACCCATGTGAGTTGTCATCAATAACAAGATGGAGATCAAAGTGCATGCACACTCTAATCAAATTATTATGCAAGAAACCCCCTTGATGGAACTTTATCTCAGTTCATTTATTACAATAACCCAACAATTGTAAAATGAGAGCATGAAAAATATGCATAAATAAAAAATAAGAATAAACCTCAGATCTGTGTAGAGGACTGAACCATCTTTCCAACGCCGCAAGAATGATGAAAAAAGGATCACTGAGTCAAAAGATATGCCCTCCGAAGCAAAAAAACATTCATCTGAGTTCAAGGACCTACAAAATAAAACTAGAGAAAAATTTGGTAAAATCACCTTCACCACTGGATCGACTTCAAAATCAGCTTTCCAACGGTATCTCTTTTATGAAAAACCGACGTCGTACGCAAAAAATACACCCAATTTAGTGAAAGTTGCTCCAAAATGCCCAATAAGGCTTGTAGGCAGCCCAGGGGGCTTAAAAAAATTTGGCCCTTGGTCTTGTGCGTGACCAAGGGCTGGCGGGTAGGTGTTGGGGGCGAAGCCCCTGGTCCTCTATAGGACTGACGGATGGTGCTGAGGGGGCCGGCGGGGACTGGCGCATAGTGCCTGGTCCTTAATAGGACCGCGACCTGGTTGGAGGGAGCCCGCGGGGGCTAGTGTTGGCTCCTGGCGGTGGTGGGCGGTGTTGTGGGGTGGTGCCGCTGGGCTGAGTGGCCCTTCGGTGGCCGCTCAGTGGCCGATGGGCGGCGCTTCTCATTTACACTGGAGGCACAAGATTTTTCCAAAAAAATCAATATTTTTAATTTTTTTTCGAGATTTGAACCTCGAACTGCATGCTGGGGAGGCCGTACGGCCCCCTAGGCAATTTTTTTTGCCTTCCGGACCAACTTCACCAAAATCAACGAAACAAAGGGTGATTTTAGGGTTTTTGGCCGCTGCAAAAGCCATGGTGACTTCCGTTTGTGCTCAAAGTGCCTCAAAAAATCAGCTACCCCTAGAGCTTGGGAAAAATCTCCGAGCTTGAAACCCTCATGGATCTCTTCAACGATGACCAAAATAAGTGAAATAAAAGCCATTTATGACTTTTTCAAGCGCTCTAAATCCAATGGAAAACCCCAAACTGATCCAAGATGTACAATAAATATACTCAAGGAATGAAACCCTCGAGGAACCCCGAACATGCTCTTTATTGAAATTCTCCAAAATATTGAGAAGGGCTACAAAATCAAGGCTCAGATACCATGTTAGAAACAAGATTTGAAATGAAAACCAAAAAATCTTTCCACATAAGAGAAAATCAGAAAAAGGCAAAGCTTTGGAAAAAGATGTGCAAAATATTATTATTCAGGAATTCATAATTACATGAGATGATTTACTTTATAAAAGCAAAGCATGCATAACCCTAATCTAATCTTGAGCAACAAGATAGCTCAACAAGATAAGGATGAGAATAATTAACCTAGGAATTAAAATATTACCTAAGTAAAGTTATGCAAGTGTAATTAAATATTAGTTACACTAACTGACAATTTGTATTCATTTTATTATTTTGTTGAGGCCGACATGTAGCAATGTAATTTCTTGTTGCAGATATATATAAGCGATTGTTTTATCATTTGAAGGAATGAGTATGCAAAGTGTGCGAGTCTTGTGTGCAAATAATGTTTAGATCATTCAAAGGCAGAAGCAGAGTGTGAAGAAGAGTGAGAAGAGTGTGAAGAAGTGTTCATGTGCTTAACTCGAACTGTAATCAGGCATTAGCAGATGCTATTTTCTCAGTTCAAATCCTGTGGATGTAATCCAAATATTTTGTAAGACAATGAGTCTTCCTTTTGTAATTGAGCAGTGAGCTCTAGGTAGTGTGCCTGAACGCATGTGCATTCCCCATTTATATTTCTTTATACTTTTAATAGGGTATAATCTTGTGGACTGACATCCACTGTGGTTTTTCCCCTAACGTGGTTTCCATGTAAAAAATCTTGGTGTTATGTGTGTTTCTGATGTGTTGCTGATTTATGCTTTCATGGTTATTGATTAGATCTAAGAATAAGGTTAATAAGTTGAATAAGTTTGAAATTCTGTGACAACTAATTCACCCCCGCTCTTAGTTGTTTGCCCTTGTGTTGCCAAAAATTAGTAGCAGAGCAAGTTCCTTGGAAGAAGTTTGACAACTTGAGGTGATCCATGATGGCGACATACAAGAAGGATAGTCTAAGATTTGATGGAACAAATTATTCTTTGTGGAAGAATCGAATGGAGTGCCATTTGAGATGCATTGGAGAACCCTACTAGAGCATTACAAGCAATAGGTATGTTATTTCTCAGAATGGTCTTACTACTACTACTGAGATTAGGGATGTTGAGTACAATATCAGGGCTAAGGAAGCATTGTTGAGTGCTTTGATTGATTCTGAGATGACAAATGTTATGGATCTAAAGACTGCTTATGAGATTTGGAAAAAGTTAGAAACTTTGTATGAAGGTGATGCTAATGTGAAGATTGCTAAGTTACAAAGGGAAATATGAAATGTTGAGAATGGGTGATGATGAGAACATTACTACTTTCATGTAAAGAGTGAATGAACTTGTGTGTGGTATCAAATGTGTTGGTGGATAGTTGGAAGAATAAGAGATTGTTGCTAAAGTGCTTAGATCCTTTCCTACTGCATACAAAGTCAAAGCTACTGCTATTGAGGAGCTCCAGACTGTAAAAAATGTAACCAGAGACATGTTGATTGGTAAGCTTATTGCTTTGAGTTGAGTGAGTTTGGTGATGCTCTTCCTAAGATAGAATCTGCATTCAAAGCTACTACTTTTGGAAGAGATAAACAAAGATATGATCTGGTTGAAAGTTCTTCTAGAAAGGTATTCAAGTATGAGGAGGAAATGAGAGAGATTGAAGAAGAGGAGAGAAAACTAGAGGAGCTTGAAGCACTTATTCTCAAAAGGGAATCCAAAGGAGAAGGTAAGTATAAAGGAAAATTACCTATTAAATGTTTTTCTTGCAATAAGATAGGTCATTTTGCATCAAGGTGTTTGGAAAGAGTCCCTAAGCCAAGACCTAACAAGCCTAGATTTCAAAGAAAGTGCTATTATGATGTTGATGAAGGTGTGACAGATGATGAATCTGATAAAGGGAATGCAAGTGAGGATGAATGGGTATTTATTTCTATCAAGGAAAATGATCCTACCCCTATTGAATCTGCTAGTTGTACAAATGTGGAGAAAGCTCTAGCGGCCAGAGTTGAAGAGAAAGATGAATGGGTGATTGACAGTGGATGCTCTCATCACAGGACAGGTGATAAAAGTAAGTTTGTCAGCTTGGAAAAGTATGATGGTGGTGTTGTAAGATTTGGTGATGACTAAGCTGGTGTAATCCGTGGCAGAGGATCCAGTTCTCTTGATGGTAAGAATAATATTGATGATGTTCTTTATGTGGAAGGTTTGAAGCATAATCTCTTAAGTGTCAGACAGATAGTTGACAAGGGATACGATCTTCAATTCAAGAATGGAAAGTGTAGAATATTGGGGAGTTCTGGAAATGTGATTGCTTTAGGTACAAAAACAAAAGGTAACATATTTCACCTGAATGCGGCTAGTAAAAGATGTCTGATTGCTCAAGCTGATGAAAGTTGGTTGTGGCATAGGAGAATGTATCATGTAAACTTTGATAATATTATCAAGATAAGTTCTACTCAAGTAGTTTGAGATCTTCCTAAGTTGGTAAAGCCTACTAATACTATATGCAAGGAATGTCAGTTAGGGAAGCAAACTAGAATTTCATTTCAGAGCAAACAACATTGTTCAAAAGAAGTGTTGGAGCTTGTTTATACTAATTTTTGTGGTCCTTCTAGAGTCAGAAGTTTACAAGGAGACAGGTACTTCATGTTACTTATTGATGATTACTCTAGATTGATGTGGGTTACTTTCTTAAGGGAGAAATCTGAAGCTTTGGAGAAATTCAAGATTTTTAAGGCTATGGTTGAGATAGAGACATGTCTAAAGATTAAATGTTTGAGATCAGATAGAGGTGGTGAATTCACTTCCCATGAGTTCAATTCTTTTTGTGAAGTGCATGGGATAAAAAGACAATTATCTGCTCCATAGACCCCTCAACAAAATGGAGTTGTGGAAAGGAAGAACATGATAGTTCAAGATGGTGCTAGGACTATGATGCTGGAAGGAAATGTTCCTCATATCTATTGGAAATAAGCTATGAGGACTAGTGTTTACATCCCCAATCGGGTACAAGTCAAAGGTGATACTGGTAAGACCCCTTTTGAGCTATGGATTGGTCATAAGCCTACTATTAGATATTTCAAAATCTTTGGGAGTAAATGCTATATCAAAAGAGATGAAGAGATAGGAAATTTTTATGCTAGGAGTGATGAAGGAATCTTTTTTGGTTATGCTACTAAGAGTAAGGCCTATCGGTGCTAGAAAAAGAGATTGAGGAAAGTAGTTGAAAGTGAAAATGTCAAGGTTGATGAAGAAATAGCTAGACCATCTAGAACCTATGGATATGATTTAGATGATTAGAATAAAAATCTAGGCACAAGAAATAAAGTTTAGACTCAAAATCAAGTTCAAATCATTTTGGTGAATCAAGAAAATCAAGAGGAAGGAACTAGTGAAAATGTAGAAGAGAGATCACAAGAGCCAAAATTTCAAGAACATCCTAAGACTCCAAGGTATGTAAGAATAAATCATTCAGAAGATCAGATTATAGGTGATAAGAACAAAGGTGTTTAGACTAGGAGAAAAATTTCAGAAGAATACTATCTGATTTCAAAGACTAAGCCTAATAGTGTGAATGAAGCATGTAGAGATGAACATTGGGTGGAAGTAATTAAAGAAGAACTAAAAAAAATTGAGAAGAATAATACATGGATTCTTGTTCCTAGACCTAAGGAAAAAAATGTAATTGGAACTAAATGGGTCTTTAGAAACAAGCTGAATGAGCAAGGTGAAGTTGTTAGAAACAAAGAGAGATTGGTGTGCAAAGGATATTCTCAGATGGAAGGAATTGAATTTGAAGAAATTTTTTCCCTTGTTGCTAGGATTGAAGCTTGGAGACTATTTCTTGCTTATGTTGCTTACAAAAACTATGAGGTTTATCAGATGGATATCAAGTCAACATTTCTAAATGGTGAATTGGAAGAAGTGTATGTTGAGCAACCTGATGGATTTTAATTGACTGATCAAGGAGATATGGTTTTTTGGTAGAAGAAAGCATTGCATGGACTTAAGCAAGCCCCAAGAGCATGGTATTCCAGATTGGACAAGTATTTGTTGAAGCTTGGATTTAATAAAGGTACTGCTGATAGTAATATGTATTTCAAGATTGATCATGATAAAGATCTGATTGTTGAAGTCTTTGTTGATGATATCATTTTTGGAGGAGATGATAATTTGTGCATGAAGTTTGCTGATGAGATGCAGAATGAGTTTGAGATGTCTATGTTTGGTGAGATGAAATTCTTTTTGGGATTGCAAATTACTTAGTTAGATAAATGGATCTTCATATCTCAGTCCAAGTATGTGAAAGAATTGCTAAAGAAGTTTGGTATGGAAGATTCAAAGCCAGTTGGTACACCTATGGTGACTAGATGCAAGTTGACACAAGATGATTCTCTGAAAGAATCAAACTAGATACAAATCGATGATTGGTGGATTGCTTTATTTGACTCAAAGTAGGCCAGATATCATGAATGCTGTATGCAATGTTGTAAGATTTCAAGCTGATCCTAAGGAATCTCATGTAACTGCTATGAATAGGATTTTTAGATACTTGAAGGGGACAATTGATTTTGGCTTGTGGTATCCTAAAGATGATCTTATTTTGAATGCTTTTAGTGATGCTGATTGGGTAGGTGATGTGGATGACAAAAAGAGTACTAGTGGTGGTGCATTTTTCTTGGGTAAGAAGATGATTTCATGGTTAAGTAAGAAGCATAATGCCATTTTTTTTATCTACTATAGAGGCAGAATACATTGCTGTTGCTAACAATTGTACTCAAGTATTATGGATGAAGCAAATGTTGAAAGATATCAGAGTTGTGTATGATGAACCTATTGCTATATTCTATGATAACTCAAGTGCAATTAACATTTCTAAGAATCCAGTGTTGCATTCAAAGACCAAGCATATATCTATCAAGTTTCAATTTTTGAGAGAGAAGGTGAGTGAAAAGGAAGTCAGATTGGAGTATGTGCCTACTAAGGAACAAATTGCAAACATCTTTACAAAGCCGTTGCCTAAGGATACTTTTGAGTATCTCAGAGGGAATCTAGGGGTAATTACCCCTCCTAATCAGAACTAAGATGCATTAACTTGCATCAATCCGTGCATTTCATAGTCATATCTTGATCCAAATTGATGTTGTGGTGGCTGCTACTCAGGAGGAGTAGTTAGATGTTCAGATATGTGGTTCAGAGCTTGTGTGGAGAAAAAAGATCTTTGTCATTGATGTCAAAGGGGGAGAAGATTCATGTGAAAAACTATGAATTATCTAAGGAGAAGAGTCATGTGGGGAGAAGATTAGTGTAAAAGAATTGAGGAGAAAAGAGTCAAAACCTAAGGGGGAGTAAGTGTTGAAGATAGCTGCATTGATGGTGTTTTTCACATCATGTGTTGCCATCAATACCAAATGGGGAGATTGTTGGATGTTGTGGTTGTGTTGATGATATGTGGTTTTCATTGATGTCAACACTATTAGCATTAATGTATTAGAAGTTGTATATGTCGAGGATATTGAGAAAATTGTAATGAAATAAGTTGCAGGTTGTTAGTGGTGAAGTAAAGTTCAGTCTGTTGGTTAGTACAATATGTTGATGATCAGAGGTTATGGATTAAAGGGTTTCTTGTTGAGTATATCTAGTTTATCTACATTAAGTTTCTGAGATCTGCATGAAGATTTGATCGAGTTATGAGCAGTTGTATTCTAACAGTCATTCTGTTGCTTCAATTGGTGTTCCTAAATGAAGATGATGTGATTTTAGTAAGTTCAATTGTTGCGGATGCTTCTCTAGTGATTCATGATGTTTTTCGATGTTTCTTGATCATGCTCTATCTATGTTGTATGTCCGCATTGATCCTTGTGCTTGCGATTAGAGATTTTCTCTTGCATGTTCATGTTTTTCATGTTCTTGGCTGCCAGGGTGCTGTAGCGTGTTGTGGATCTTCGAGGAATAATTTTTGAAGGTGGTTCGTGTTTGAGAATTTTATTTTGGGTCTTCACTATGTTGTGGTTAACCTTGGTTGATTCACATTAATAATCTTTAATGTTTTGGGCCGACAGTTTGTATTCATTTTATTATTTTGTTGAGGCTGACATGTAGCGATGCAATTTCTTGTTGCAGATATATATATAAGCGATTGTTTTATCATTTGAAGGAATGAGTATGCAAAGTGTGCGAGTACTATGTTAGAATAATGTTTAGATCATTCGAAGGAAGAAGTAGAGTGTGAAGAAGTATTCATGTGCTTAACCAGAACTGTAATCAGGCATTAGCAAATGCTATTTTATCAGTTCAAATCCTGTGGATGCAATTCAAATCTTTTGTAAGATAGTGATTATTTCTTTTGTAATTGAGTAATGAGCTCTAGGCAGTGCACCTGAATGCATGTGAATTCCCCATTCATATTTCTTTATACTTTTAACAGGGTATAATCTTGTGGATTGACCTCCACTGTAGTTTTTCCCCTAATAGGGTTTCCACGTAAAAAATCTTGGTGTTATGTGTGTTTATGATGTGTTTATGATTTATGCTTTCATGGTTATTGATCAGATCTGAGAATAATGTTAATAAGTTGAATAATTTTGAAATTCTATGACAATTGATTCACCCCTCCCCCTCGATTTTCTACCCTTGTGTTTCCAACAGGGTCTACATATGGATTCGTAGGGCCTTCATCATTCTTTGGGACTTGAGGAATCTTGTAGTATTTGGCTTCCATATTCTTGCAATAATAAAATGGATCAAGATCACCAAGGATTGTGACCTCTTGATTTTGGTAGGGGAACTTGACACATTGATGGAAGGTGGATGTGGATCCATGGGCACCCCAGGAGCATATTGTAAGGTAGTTCTAAATCAAGGAATTGGCATGTGGTTTCCATGATGGCTGGCCCTACTTGAATAAGGAGTTGAATAGTGCCTTGAGACACTCTTTCTTGATCATCATATCCTTTGATTGTAATACCTTTACCTTTTTCAATGACGTCCTCAGAGAATCCCATATTGTTTATTAGCTTTAGGGTGCAAATATTCAGACCTGCACCCCCATCTACCAAGACTCTTTTGACTTTATTCTTATGGACTAGGACTTTGAGATGGAGTGCACGGTTATGAGATGGTTGAGTTGGGAAGTCCTGATCAAAAAATGTTAGGAGATGCGGTGTGGTGATGTGTTCGACCATAGCTTGGAATTGGTCTGCATCAAGATCTATGGGGACAAAGGATGTGGCTAATGCTTCTTCTAGGATTTTCCATTGTGTAGGTGAGATTTTCAACAACTACATGATGGAGATCTGGGCGGGGGTTCTTTTCAGCTGATCCAAGACATTATAACCATTGGGAAAAAAATTTAGATTAGAGGTGGGTGCCTTGGGGTGTTGTGATGGTCCAGGAATGGTAACTCTTCCATCGCGTGTGGTGACTGTATAGTCGACTCTAGCTCCCTTGACGTTAACATCAATGACCCATTCATCTAAGGAGGCAACAACATGGTCATAAACATGGTTTACATTGTTATACTTTGCTTTTCCATGGTTGTTCCCTTTATTGTGATTTGGCATTGGATTCGTGTATATCTTAAGGTCTTGATTTTTGGTAGGTTGTTCAATGTTTATGGTTTTGTCATCGATAAGGTCTTAGATCAAGTTTTTCAGTCTCATGCAATTGGCCGTCATGTGCCCCTTGATTTTATGAAAATCACAAAGGTGATTTTTGTTATACCATGGTGGTTTCACTTGGGGCTCTTGATAATTCTCATAAACGGGGATTTTAATGAGATTCTTCTATACCAATTTTTTCATGACAAATTTGATTGATTCCCCAAGGGGTGTGTATTTTCATTTGGGGAGATACTTGTTTCGTGGGGGTGGTCCCCATTGATTATTTAGATTGTTGACTGCTTGATTGTTGGGTTGTTGTGATACTGCGTTGGCTTGTGTGTTGTTTTGGTTATTGGCTTGCAGTTGCTGATATGTTTGTGCATTTTGCCTTGGAGCACTGATAACAACTTTGGCATCAACTACACCATAATTAGTAATGTTATTGTTCTTTTCCCATGTGTGAGGTTTTTCATTGTAGCTAGTTGATAGACGGTTGTCTTGATAAGTAGGTGTTCCCCCTTGTGCGATAGAGGCTCTTTCGATGTTGAGCGCCTTGGGGATCAACTGGTCGTATGTAGTGATGCATTGCATTTTTAGATGGAAGGAAAAGGTTCCTTCAATATTAGCGATGATAGTACAAATTTGTTGTTCTTCTGGCATGGTTGACTTGCTCCTATTGGCCTTGGATCACCATTGTTGTAAGAAGGATGTGAATGTTTCCCCCTTAGCTTGTTTGAGAGCAGACAATTCTTCTAGACTCACGTCCATGCCTATGTTGAATGCGTAGTTCTGTATGAATGCATCCACAATTTCTTGGAACTTTTTGATTCTGGGAGGAAGGTGAGAGAACCATTCCATCACTGGTCCAACCAAACTCCAAGGGAATAGTTGCATTAGATAAGTGTCATCATATGCAACTTCCATACAATGTACCTAGAATTCCCTGATGTGATCTTCAGGATTACCTGTCCCATGATATTTTTCAAATTTAGGTATCTCTAACCCTTTTGGGAATGGAACCATCACAATTCTTTTGTCAAATGGATAAGGGCATAAATTTCTTGGTGATTTTGTTGTCTTCCTTGATTGGAGGTCTAACACTTGTTGTGAGAGAAATTTGATTTGTGCAGATACATCATTTTGTGGATCAGGTGGTGGGATGAATGGGTTTTGAGGGGGTTTGATTATTTGAGTGATAGGTGGGTTACTTTGGGTGTTCGTGGGAGGCAGTTGCAAATTTTTTTGTGCAATCAATGCTTGTTGGTATGCCTGCAATTATTGTTGTGCCAACAATGCTTATTGTTGGTCTTGTTGCTGTTGTGCCAACAATGCTTCTTGTTGGTCTTGTTGTTGTTGTTCTTGGGCTAGTAGTTGAGCTTCTTCTTGTTGCGCATGGTATTGTTACAAAGCTTGGTGATAGGCTTGTTGTTGAGCCACTTGTTGTTGTGCTTGGTATTGTGCTTGTGCTTGAGCTTTCTGCGTTTGATATTGAGCTTGCGCCTGAGCTTGAGCTTGTTGAGTGACTTGTACAACTTGGGCAACTTGTGCGGCTTGGTGTTGCTTGCCTAGCTTGAGAATCTTGTTGTTGTTGCAATAAAGCTTGAGCTTGTTCCTAGGTAGCTTGTTGTGCGGCTTGTTGTGCCTGTGCTTGTTGAGTAGCTAGTTGTGCAACTTGCGTGGTTTGTTGATTTTGAAATTTTTGAAGTGCCTTTTGATAGGCTTGTTGGGCTGCTTGTAATGTGATACTGTCACTAACTCATTTGACTACAAAATACGATGAATTTTTTTGATGAAAGATGTATAATTAGATGAATCGTCGGGTACATGTGTATTTAATGTGAAAATTTCAATTTATTTTAAAATTTGTGCCTAACGTTCATCAAAATTTCAATGAACGTGATTTTTGTCACTTTTTCGACGAATATCGGGCATAAATTTTAATAAATAAAAGTGAGTTCGACAATTTATCTATACTTGCGAATTTTCCCTACTTGCGAATTTTCTATACTTGTGACAGTTTGTGGAGGTTATAGGCCAAATTTTTTTGGTGCAAAATATCAGAATTATTGGATTTTGTTACCTATCTATGATTAAAAATTATTAGAGTGTGAGTTTGATGTTTTTGAAGATCTAAATATTCAAGCTTGGTAAAGAAAAATCATGTCAGATAATATTAGTATAGAACAAAATGAAGAGACACTTGCTAGATTGTGGGCTATATTGAAAAGAAAGGGTGATGGGAAATGTTATTGTCCTTGCAATAATTGCAAGGGCTTAAAGACGAGAAGAATTTTAATCACAACAACTGAGAAACATTGTAGGTAGCATGGTCACGTTGAAGGGGGGCATTATTATCATCCATTGGTAAGTTGTTCATTATATGTCTTTATATTGATTGAATTTGTAAATGTTTATATCATTTTAACATTTTATATATATATAAAAAATCACTTGATCATGATCATGGTTTATTTGTGTTGATCATTATTATAAAGGTGGGGCACCCTAGGGCACATGATATGGATTATCATGACCCAAATAATGTGGTTTTGCAAGCGGAGGAACATGGAGCTGTGAATATCGAAGATGAAGTTAATGATCCTATGGAAGAAGATGATCATGCATCAGAAAACACAGTTGAAGATGATGGTACAAATACATTGATCCATGACACATTTAGTGGCATAGCTGATCATGATGATTGAGATGACTTTGATGATGTTCATGATTTACCTGTACTTGAGAAGGCATATGAGCCCCTGTATGAAGGCTCCCAAGCAACTCTTCTCTCTGTTGTATTGTTGCTGGTGAACTTGAAGGTTATGAATGGTTTATCCAACATAGAAATCTCACAGATGTTAAGGTATGTCATATATGTAATCTTTTTTCATCTACTTTTGTTAGTTCATCACTAGTAAATAAATGATGAAATATGTACCATTAATATTCTTTATATTAACAAATTATTTTTTTGTTGTAGAATGATAGGTGAATTTTTGTTACCACCATCAAATATTTTACCTCACTCATCCTGAGATTTATCTTCCATTATGAAAGATATTGGAATGGAGTATCAAGCGATAAATGCATGTCCCAATGATCATATTATATATCATAAACAACATGAATTTGCAACAGAATGCCCAAAATTTCATATAAGTAGATATCAAACAAATCAACTAACAAAAAAGGTGTCTCGCAAGGTTCTTCATTATATTCCCATTATTCCATGTATGCAACGATTATTTAGGTGCGAAATCTTAGCGCAATTTATGGATTACCATGCATGGAATGGAAGTGGAGATGACACTCTTCGAATGCCTGTGGATGGTTCTGCATTTAGGGACATGGAGGAAAAATGGCCACACTTTAAAGAAGAACCTCGTAATCTCAGGATTTCATTGGCAGCGGACGATGTCAATCCATTTGGAGAGATGAGATTTATTTACTCGATCTGGCCTGTTTTTGTTATCAACAATAACATTCCTCCATGGATGTCAATAAAGAGGGAGCACATAATGTTGGCAATGATTGTTCTAGGTATTTGTTTACATCAATTTTCTTTAATGTAGTAGCATCTCATTTGTCTTATTTGTTGCATAATGACTTATATATTTTTTCATTCAATAGTCATGTACAATAATTTATATATATTGCAGTAAAATGGTTATAATAATTATGTAATGTTTATGTTCATTCAACTAGGTAAGTAACAAGTTAAAGATATGAATGTATATATTGAGCCTCTTATCGACGAGTTACTAAAGTTATGGAATGGCGTCACTATGTATGACGTCTCTAGACCAATAGGACAGACAATTTCAATTCCATGCAATGCTTGTATGTACAATTCATGATGCCTCAGAGCTAAGACATTTTTGTGGTATGTTATAACGTTTGACTACACTTTAATGATATTTAATTTTATGAAGTAGAAATCATGCATGTTTTTAAAATAATCTATTCATTATATATAATTATATATGATCCAATTGACATATTTAATCCAATTATATAAGATCTTGCAGGTCTTGAAACAAAGGGAAAATTTGCATGTCCAGTTTGTGGTCCAAAGATGAAATCTCGTTGTTCAACAAGTTTAGGAAAATAGGTGTTTGATGAGTATAGACACTTCCTCCATAGAAATCATAAGTATCGAACTACTAAAAAAAATATTTTCAATGGGAAAGAAGAGACTACATCAAAACCACAGAGAATGACACCTCGCATATGGAAGTTGGAATATAATAGAATTAATCATCAAGATTATACATTAGATCAAATTGTTTATCTATCATATATGATATGTTTGGAATTTATATTATTATATTGTATTTTGTTTACTCATGTTGTAATTAACAATGATTGTCGTTGTTAATTTGTTTAACTTATATGCTTCATGAAGGTTGTCAAGGCATTAATGGCCCGCAGCTTCCACATGGACTGAAAAGTTATCCCAGACAATTTAGTAGGTTGCCCTACTATGAGTAGTTACAAATTGTGCATTTGTTTGATACAATGCATATCAAAAAGAATATAACAGAAATGTTATAGAAAATATTGGATGGAGGGCATGACAAAGAAAAAATTGTCAAAATTTGTAGTGACATTCAGGAAGCCAATCATGCAATGAAAAATGTCATTCGATTAAATAGCGATGGAGACCAAATTAATATAAGCACCCTTCCTTGGTTATTAATGGAGCAACAAAGTAATGCTATAAAATAAGTCATACTAAAAATTCGATTTCCCACAGGATTTTCCGTGAACATAAACAATATCATAACAAAGAAAGGTGAATTTGGGTTAGGGATGAAAATGTATGATTGGCATACCTTCATTAAGGTAATTATTCTGGTATATTTTATATATATTTGTATACTGCATGTACTTTTCAGTGTATTATGTTTACTAGTTTTGGAAAAATAATGAAAAGATCATTTTATAATTATTGCAGTACGTTCTACCTCAATCTCTCCCAGACAACTAAGACAACAATGTCAAACAAGTTATATATGATCTTGGAAAATACATGAAGTAAGTAGCGATATTTTTTCAATTCGTTGTATAGATCTGATCTTTTCCATTTGTTTTACTTGTTATGTAATATATTGTATATTTTTGTTAAATCTCGTTAATATATTTGCGCCTTGAATCACTTGTAGATGGATGTCATCTAAATAAATCCATAAAGAAGATATAAATTATTGGAGGAGAAAAATTTATCATCTAATGTGTGAAATGCAAAAGTGTCTACCTTTGACATTTTTCAATGCACAAGAACACTACCTCATACACCAAGTTGAGGAGATTGAATTGTGTGGACCTGTACACACAAGGTCAATGTGGATGGTTGAGAGGCACTTGAAATTTTTGAAGGCTTTGGTTAGACAAAGAGCACATCCCAAGGGTTCTATGGTGGAGGGATATATGGTATACCAGACCATGGTGTACATTACTGAATATCTTCCTAAGCTCACAGTAAAGATCCATGTAGATCGCATTTGGGATCCCAAATCCATTAACAAATTCGAAGGGGAGTACTTGATGGGGAAAGGTAGATTGAGGAAAGTAAGAGGTAATTATAAGATGGTCATGGAGATTAATTAGAATACATTTTACATTGCCTTCAATTGGTTGAAAAGAAACAACAGAGAACTAGTCCAAATGAAAGAATCTTCCACACAGTAATAGAGAAGTACTGGTATTGTATTACTCCATAAAATAAGTCATATACCATGGTAATTAACTAATTATACATCATTTGTGAATTACAATTTTTTTTGATACAATTGGTCGAGAGTGGGATGCACTACATTTGTACGTCGCAAATAATCTTGATTGGATGATAGTATGGATTGAATGATGTCAACAATCCGGTCACGCATTAACATGGGAAGGTGTGGCTTCATTGGTTAAAGAAGCTCATCGTAATGGAGATTCCAATGTTACACCAAGGGAAATTGATTTTGCATATGGTTTAAGAGATAAACATGTACATATAAATATATTAATCACCCATATTATTTAATTATTTTCAATTATATTGATGTATATATATGTTGAGTATTTTTCTTAAATTCATACATTCGGCCAAGAATAAATATGTTTATCAACTGGCGATGCAATAATTTTTACATGTTTGACATATTGCAGGTGAAACACCACAAGGCTATGTGGTGCAATGGTCATAAATTTTGAATCAAAAAGTTGGATGAAACGAAGAAAAATTGTGATTATGGGATAACTAAAGTCTTTCAGGTGACTAATGTTTCATCTAGAAGCCACATACATCCATAAGTCTCAGAAAATTGATACTATGGGATTTTGGATGATATAATTAAGTGTGACTTTAAGTCCTTCAAATTATTTATGTTCGTCGTCCAATGGTACAAGCTACGATTGAATGAAAATGATCCCAAGAGAACTATTATTGAACATGATAATGGATTTACCATGGTTAATACAAGGTCGATCGAGCGAGCTAGAAATGAGCCCTATGTTCTTCCAAGCCAATGTGAGCAGGTATTTTATTCAGAGGTTCCAAGTAAACTGGGTTGGTCATTTGTTGTTAGACATGATCCAAGAGGAAGGTCGGTAAAGTATAATGTGGTGGAAGAAGAAGATACTAAAGAACTAGAACATGATGTAGATGATGATTAGGATCAACAGTTAGTTGATGATGTACTTGAAGAAGATATCAAAGAAGTGGAACTAGATCATGATGATGTAGGAGTTAATGTTCATGAAGATGATATCCATGTGGATGATGACATTATGAAAATTGATATCAATGACAATGATGATGATATGACCAATCCTTACAATATCAAATCTGAATTGGATGATACAGAAAAAGAGTTGGATGAAGAAGAAGAAGATCAATGACATTGAAATGTATGAGTTATGTGATTATATTATCTATTTGATATTTATTTATTTATAGAATTATATTTGAATTATATGGTTACATAATTAATTCATGATGTTTTTAATTTTTATGCCATTACATAATTAATTCATGATGTACTTTTTAATGTTGTGAATTCATGATGTTACAACTATTGTAGCTCTCCTAGAAATTTCCATATGATCAAATCCTAATTACTCTATGCCTATTTATGATTATATATTCTTTGATCATATCTTTTATTATTTCATTCCCAAAAAAATAGCGTTTCCTCATGTTGACCCCACATAGTGACATGTGAATGGGGCCAATGTTGAATTTTTTTCAATTTGTGCTTTTATGGAGTGAAACTTGACATGGCTAGCCTAGATGCATGCGTTGATGATATGGGAGGGTTTCGAGACTCAAACATGATGTAATTCTATATAAAAGCATCTCGTCCTTCCTAATAATAAAAGTTTCCTTATTCTTCGTCTCTTTCATATATTGTTCCTAATTATCAAATGGTGGTAAGTGATTATTCCCTTATATATCATTGTATAATTAATTTTTTCTATATTAATTTATAAATTTTTATTATATTATGTGGAGCTCCAAAAAGTTAGAGAGGAGTTCAAGTTAGTAGGTTCAAAATAAAAAAATCATCACTTGTCTCTCTATCTACTCAATAATCAAAAGGGCATCAACTCTTCCATCCTAGTTGAGAGGACTGATTATATTATGATTTTTTTATGTTCCTATATAGCTTTCTTGTACATGTATTTTGTAGTACTAACATGTGACATTGTATGCATATATTTCTTTCTTGTATATATTATAGTTTTACCAACATATACTATTGTATGCTTGCATGGCTTCTTAGTTAATATATATTTTTATTATTGATCTTTTTGATATTTTCTATAAGTTATTATTAGATGATACACATTGGATTCCTTTTATTTTTTTATATTTGAAGATACATAACTAATTACAAGGATAATATAAAGAAGATATATCTATATATGTATCATTTATGAGTTTCTAAAATATTTTACTTCCATGTCAACCACTTTCTTTACTTCAATTGAGAAACATAATACCTCTATAATCTTGCATTTATCAAGTGTCAATAAAATAAAATTCAAGTACTTAGCTATCAATTTTCTCTTGATTGATCTAGCAATAATATACTAGCCAACTAATACTCATCCAATGATATCATCTTGCATTGATTTTTGTTACTTTACCATCACATAATTGAACCAAGTACCACTTTAGAAATACCACATACATAGTCTTCTCTTTCTAAAAACCCCCCATTGTATTCATAAGGGTTTTATTGTAGGTCCCATCAAATACTATGCCCTAATCATGTAACAAGTAGACAAGTCATCTTTACTAAGGTCAAACAAGGTTGTTTTATCACAAAATACAATAGTTTTAGTTTTAAGTGTTAGATTTATGTTTTGATTATAAGGTTTATCTTGTAGGTTTAAGGTATGAATTTAAGGTTCTTACAATTAATTTTCAACCAATGGTATTATTATATCCTATCTCTACCATTCTAGTTCTAAAATAAAACATAAAAATCAAACTTAACTAGCAATCATACCTTAGTGTGCAATGGGTATGCCGAAAAAGTGCGGAATTTCAATTAGGATAAATTTTGGTCTATTTTTTGCATACATTTATGCCGTACATGAGGTCAATTGGTAGGACATATAGAAAATGATGTTGTTTGTGCAACAAAGGTCTCAATGGAGAAATCATAGCTTAAAATAAACTATGCATCCACTTACAGGGATCCAAACATGATTGAAATGAAACCTCTGAATTAGGAAGATGATCAAGCTCCATTACCAAGAGGCTCATGTTATGCTTGCAATAAGGAGAGAGGGAGATAGAGATATGGAGAGGTAGAGATAGAGTGGGGAAGAGTGAGAGATAGAGGGGTAAGGAGATAGAGATAGAGAGGAAGATAGAGATAGAGATGGAGATGTAGGAGAGGGATATGGAGAGGAGGAGAGGAGAGAAGGATAGGGAGAGATAAAGAGATAGAGGAGAGAAGGATAGATATATATGAAAGAGATAAATATATAAAGAGGGATAGAGAGGGAGATATATGGATGGATAGAGAGAGGGAGACATGTATAGAGATAAAGGGGGAGAGAGGAAAACAGAGGTAGAGATGAAGATAAAGTGAGAGAGGAAGAGGGAGACAAATAGATAGAGAGATATAGGTAGAAGGAGAGATAAATATAGAGAGAGATAGGGATAAAAAGAGGGAGAGATAGTGAGGACAAGATAAAGATATATAGAGGGAGAGGGAGATGAAGAGATAAAGAGATATATATGGTGAGATAGAGTGATAGAGACATAGAGATATAAAGAGATATAGAGAGAAGAGATGGAGAGAGAGAGAGAGACAAAGAGATAGAAAAACAAAAATAATTAGATATAAGTATATAGAGATGGAGAGAGGGAGAGAGAAATAAGGAGAGATAGAGAAAGGGAGAAATGAGTATAGGGAGATAGAGATATATGGGGAGAGAAAGAGAGAGAGATAGAGATATATGGGAAGAGAAAGAGAGATGGAGATATATGGGAAGAGAAAGGAAGAGAGGTGGAGATAGAGAGATGGATAGGGGGGATATGGAGGGAGATATGGGGAGAGATAAAGAGGGGGAGGGAGAGAAATGGATATAGATAGGTAGAGGAGAGATAGAGAAGAGGGGGAGAGAGGGAGAGATAGGTTGAAGAGGAAGAGAGAGAAGAGAGGGAGATAGATAGGTAGAAAAGGGAGAGAAAGAAGAGGGGAGAGGGAGAGTGATATGTAGAAAGGGAGAGAGAGAAGAAGATATGGGAGAGAGGGAGAGAGCTCAATATATAGAGGGAGAGGGAGAGACATAGAAAGGGGGTGATATAGAGAGATAGAGGGGGATGGTGAAAGAGATAGAGAGATCATGATAGAGGTAGAGAAAGATATGGATATAAAGAGATAGAGAGAGGAGTGAGAAGGAGATAAAAAGAGAAATAAAGATAGAGATATAGAGTAGGAGAGATGGAGGGAGAGATGGAGTAAATGAGAGATAAAGGGGGAAGAGGGAGAGATAGCTCAATAGATAGAGGTGGGAAGAGGGAGTGACATAGATAGTGGGAGATATAGAGAGTGAAAAGGAGAGATATATCAATCACCCTCCCTATGTCTCTATCTATTCATCCTTATTTCTTTATCTCTCTACCTCTCTCTATCTCTTTGTCTCCCTTTCTATTTGTATGTTTCTCATTATCTCCCTTAAGTGTGCAATGGGTACATTGAAGAGGTATTAAAGGAGAATTATCATATCTTTAATCAAATGGCGTGCTACCTTGAGCATAACTCCCCAAGGACACATTCCATCCTTGGATTGTTGACATGAAACAACAAATCAAAATTTAGTTTCTCTTTTCCCTCTCTCTCTTTTCCTTTGTATCTATTATATTTCTCTCTCTCTCTCTCTCCCCCTATAAGTTCATCTCTTTCTCTCATTCTCTATCTTTTTAGTTTCTCTCTTTGTATTAGCTAATAGGCTACATATATTGTGAGATTTGAGCTTGAAACAAATCTCATGCCTGGAAACCACTATTGTGTCGTTGGAAAACAAGTTTCAACTGCCATTTAATGGTAAACCAACTATAGTGTAATGGTAAAATCCTCTAAAATATTAGGTAAAAGCCTATATATACTATTATATAATAATGAATATAATTATATTATATATAATTTAATCTAATATTACTATTATATTAAATATATATTATATTAATTATATTTTGTATTATATAAAAATATACTTATTATTAATTATTAATTATTATAATTTTATATGTATTTAATAATTTTGGTAAAGAATATAATATATAATTATAATAAGTAGAATAATTATATTATTTATTATGTAAAATATAGCTAATATATACTTAACTATGTAGAATATTAAAACCTAAATGGTGCCATAATTTTCATTTTAATTAACACACTCTAAAACCTTTGTTGAAACCTTATTTTTAGGTTGTAGCTCATCAAATTGGAGAATTAAAAGGTCAATACCAACGAGGAAGAGTTTGGAGGAGCGAAAACCCTGCATATTAATTTGAATTTCACATGTTATTTTGATTTTTAGCCCCGCGCACGCAGGAGCACGACATAGCTTAGTGCACAGAGACCCTAACTGGAAAAACAGGGTAGGAGGAAAGCCAGAGTGATGAGGTTGAGGGCACTCAGGAAGGGAAAATCGACGACCAAGCACAATGAGTACTGTAAGTGATTTATATCTTTTATATTGGCACCCCCATTCTCTTTAACCTGCAATTTTCATGCCTTTCCAAAGATCTTCTTGTACATTGGCACCCCCATTCTCATAAAATGGTATAAGATAAGACAAAAAAAATAAAATAGTTGTATTCAGCCATACCCTTGACTAGCATGCATGCCCAAGAAATTTTTGTAGTCTTCAACTCTGTAGATGGATCAAAACATAGCTACTAACCTGTCATCAATTCTGGATGTCAAACCATATTTCAAGAGCAATTTTTCTATTCACTAGATGGGCTCACTCCCAAATAGAGATTTTTACAACACATAAAGAAATTCAAAGAAAATGCAGACATTTGAATTTAGAAAAGCACAATTAAATTTGAATGGGAGTACTTTTTCTAGTTGAAATCTTCATTCCCTTTTCCCAAACACCTAAGAGAAACATGGTTGTAAGCCTTCATCAAATCTAACTTTAGAAGAAACCTTGCCTTTTTATCGAGTTCCATAGAATGGAGCACTTCATGAATGGTAATGATACAGTCAAGAATCTTCCTACCATGGAAAAAACTACTATGCTATGGAGAGATCAACTTTGGGAGAATTTGTTGCAGTTTTAAGGAAATGATTTTTGCAAAAAATTTATACATTGAGTTACAATGGTTGATTGGTTGAAATATCGAGGAGACAACCCTAGCCTTTTTTGGGATAAGAACCAAAAAGTTAGTGTTCAACTCCTTTAGTAATCTTCCACTCCTAAATAACTCCCTAGTTGCAGCTACCATGTCATCAACAACAATATCCCAATGCACTTGAAAGAAGTGAGGGAACTTGTTAGGGTTGGGGGCCTTACTTCCTTAAAAAGAGAAAACAACAAATTTCACTTCTTCCTCCATTATAGGCTTCATCAACTCCATATTATCTTGCTCATCAACAATTGTGGGGATAAGCTTTAGGATAACATTATAATTCATAGGACTAAAAACATTGTTTTTAGTGAAGAGATTGTTGAATTTTTTTGTTGCTTTGTCCCTTATATAGGCTTCATTAGAGATTTGGTTACCATCCAACCAAATCTCTTTCAATTTGTTAGATGAGCTATGTTTTAGAGGCCTCATATACAAAAACTTAGTATTCCTACCCCCAACCTTTAACCAAATCATTCTCGATCTTTGATACCCCTATTTTACAAAGGAAGGCCTTTCCAACCGCTTGGTTCTGTTCCACAACCTATTGAAAGAGATTTTTTATGACACAAAACATCAGATTTCACCATTGTTGGGCTAAGCCATGGCCCTTTTGTCACTGTTCTACAAAACCCTCCATTTTCCCTCAATACACTAGGGTTTTAGAGAAACACCATATACCCGACCTCCCTAACTCAACTATTGTCTTCAACACATTAAAATCATCCTAAATAGGACAAAAAACCTTCATTCATACTGTTCCATCCATCAAATTGACAAACCCTGACTTAACAACCACAAATTCACAAGAAAATTGCCCCTGTCAGCCCTAGGGCATCACTTCAATTCCAAGTTTCTTGCTTTAATAGACCCCTAAATGAATGAACCTCTATCCTACCATGTTTCACACCAATCCAATGAGTTACAGTTCCAAGAAAGTGGGTGGATTGGTGGATCTCATTTGTTTTTAGCCCTCAAACCCTTACACAGGCAAAATAGGGCAATCCCTGTATTTGATTGTTTTCTCCCACAAAACAGTGATTTAGCACTTCAAAACAAATGAAAATGAAAGGGAACACATATATTTATCTACACCAATGATCTTAGAGCATTTCAAGCTTGTACGGATCTGTACAACACAAAATAACTTTAGAAAAATAGTAAAAACATAGAAAATTGCTTCAAGAACGTGGTATTTGATATGAAATTTTGGTATCAACTCCTCCAAAAAAATTTTCTCTAGGGCCTTGGAAGGATTTTTAAATCATCTCAGACCCCAACTACCTTCAACCAATTTCCATAACTGACTTACAAACACTTAACAACCCATTATTTTGCAAAATTGCAATTTTGACAACTTTTAATGTCAACAATTGCAACTTTTTACATTATCAACTAGATGACTTCCAAGCACCCTAAACACATTGAAAATGGTCTTGTTAGACCTTATTCACCTTGAATACATGAATCCCTGCAAGAAAACCTATTCTACCTACTTTGACAATATTTGACCATCATTGACAATTTCTTCACATATTTGATCTTGTTTACAATATGGATCAATGAAACAATAAATGGTCTTTTAGACCTTATTAAAACATCAAAAAACTTTTCAAACCTCCCTAGACACTTCTATGATCAACCTCTAATGCTCCAGTTGTGAACATAAGGTGTAGGTGCTCCTGCACCAGAGACTCCCCAATGAGCTATGCCTGTATCGCATGGAGCCATCTTCCATTGATTGTAGAACATATTATTGACCCCCATTCACAAAAAAATAATATGGTTGCTTGGGCACAAAAGTGGAGCAACTCAAAGATAGGGTCTTAGCAACATTTAAAATTTAAAATTTCATTCTTCCTTTCTTATCATGCAAACTTGTGACTCAACAAAACAAGTATGCAAGGCCAACAACTTCAAAGCTAAGAATGGAAGATTGCTAAATGTTTAACCTTTTTGCTTTGCAATGGGATGGGAATACAATATGATAGAAGTGGGTTAAGAAATGCATAGTTTAAAGCATCAAACCAATATGCAAAGATGAAAGAAATTGCTAACCCCTTAAACTGAAAAAGTTTCTTTTAACTTTAAGTTTGTTGGGTAGCCAATTCTTTTAAGTTATCAAATCCTACCATCATACATAATCAAAATGTTGTTGTTTCAAATGACTATGAGCAATAAATTTCACTATTTGAAGATGTTGAAACCTTGTCATAGAGAACTAGAAAATTGATGCAACCACTCATCCTACCTTAAAACATACCAAAAGTCTCCTAGCAATTAGATATAGTAAGATTTAAGATGACTTAAACAATTTTTATTTCCAAATCATAAACTTATGATGACTTAACCAAGCCTAGTACACACTCCCTCCCTGTTAACCACTTATACATATGGAGTTTATCAGTGGACAACTAGACCACCTCACATGTGCACCTAAATTATGTCTATTAGTGTTCTAATTCATATTTTTCAAGATAAATTAAACCAAAATATTATGTATGGTGAAACCATTCTTCTACACACTACAAAAAATTTCAATGGAAATTTGCATTAAATGTAAATTTGCTGCTATTTTTAGTCATGTAGGTGTCCAATAAACCACTTGGTGGTGTTTCCCTTCAAGTTTATTTACTTGAATGAAGAGAAAAAGTCCTTTGATTACAATTAGAGAATACATTTGAGGCATTGGTTGTGTAATTGGTGGACCATAGTCACATTTAACACTTGTTACAAAGTTTGGGAGTTAAAACATTAAGTAGAAGTCTAGTAAATCAAATAACTTGGATTAAGAGAAGATATAACATGAATTCATACCTTTGAAAGGTTGTATATGAGCCTGCATGGTACTTTACAATAGAGAATAACATTAGTTGTATAATCTCCCTTAAATTGATGAGGATCCTAACCATCAATTTGACCAAGTGAAATATGCACCTTCCAACTCCAAATCCATCAAGGCGTTTTGATTGATGAAATTTGCAAGGTCTTCTCAACTTTCATAATATGTTTGAATATTTTTGAGGAACTATTATCAAGGAACTTGTTTCCTTCAAAAAAATTACAATCAAACCCACTTGACAATCCTCTAAGTACAAGATCATAATAATGCATGTTTTGAAAGTAAAAAAATAGTAGAATTTTTTCTCTTCCACTGCAGTGTTTGACAGATACTCGTATAACATTCATTCCTCAAAAAATGCTATCTAGCAATTGAACCAAGAGAAATCATAGAATGCTTTGAAGAAACTTCACTGTTGGGAATCTTATCAATATGGTTCTCAATCTAATTAAAACAAAAAACCCACTGACACAAAATTATTGAACCAAGAGCAATCATACCTTGTTCCATGGCACCTCCCTCATCAAGGTTCCTGCCTACTATGATTGGCACCTATGGAATTTCCATTGAAATGTGATCATGCAACACTGTCACACACTTAAAGACTATGAGACTGATAATGACTATCATTCATTACCTTTTCCCCTCAATTGTCATGCAAAAATGCTTGGAACATTGCCATACATTGTTCATGTAGGAAAATTCATCACTGAGTCTAGGTTTTTTAGGCTTCCATAGCCTTAGCTACTGTGAACTGCATCTCCCAAACTCCATGTTTGTGTTAGGTTGTAAAATAATGACATTTTAAAGTCATTAATTGCAAGGGACAATCTCCTTCATACATTGATTTGATTTGTGATGGACACATTTGGACGGTAGTAACAATAACTTGCAAACTATCAAGACTTGATTACCTTATAACCTGTCAAATTATAGTGATGAAATGATAGATTAATCAAATTTCACCTTGGGATCACATCACCATGAAATAACTTCATCCAACATCCTTATGACTGCAGGTACCACCAAATAGGTATTTTTTAGATCTGTCTTCCTTGAGTGAGTGAAATTCAGGAAGAGAAGAGGAAAGTGAGACATGTAGTAGGTCTAAAAGAGGGAGATCAACTAGAGGTCAAAAGATTAGAAGAAAATTTCGTAAACACATAGGATTTTTTATTGCTGAAGGGGGTCATGTTCTTATGATGATGAGAGCATAGGTGACATCGAGGTGCCCTTGAGTTACAAACATCTACGAAAACAATGGGTACCCATGGAACTTCCTCCAATAAACACTAATTTTTGTGTCAACGAGAGGATATATCACATAACACCATCGTCATTACATGGTTTGGACCTATTTTGCATGGATGGCATAAAGGTATGTTACGATAAGGTTACGAAATTAATGGAGTATGTCAGACCCTATTACAGTTACAAAGATTGGATGCAACTAGTTCAATATACATGAAGTATGCGTAGGTATGCACTGTCAACAAATTATATATAGCATTAGGGAATATTGCAGAGTTTATAAACAGTACATGACTTGGGTCAACAAATAAGCAACCCAATTGCATATTTGAGGCGCGCGAGGGAAACTGTGTATTCGTATGTGCGATAAAATCAATAACTTCAGGGGAAGAGTTGCTAATTGATTACAATTTGAATCACATAGATACAAACATAGTTACTATGGGGGTGGTACACACTATACCATTTTACCCAACCTCCAATTAATGACTCCAATATACCATTTTATTATTATATTTTTTTTGTAAGTCTATTGGTTTCATTTCGGTAATTTTTTTTATATTTAATTTTTGTCATAGAAGGACATTGATCTTATGGGGAAGGCTCCAGCCCAGAGCACAGATCATGATGCATCTTTAGGCGCTTCTACCCGACATGTTTACCTCATTGTAATTGTACAAATTAGATATGAGAAAAATGTTTTATTATTATGTTTTTTTCATAAGTTTATTGGGTTAATTTTGATAATATTTTTAATATTCTTGTCATAGTCGGCTGATCGGGGAAAGGCACCAGCAGTAGAGGAGAGCATCCATAGGGAGATGTAGTCACTATTATGCAATGATGGCATCGCATATTCCACAAACCCTCTGGATATGATAAGAAAGACCCAAAAAAATGCAATGAAGAAATCCTTAAGTTGTTATTCATAGTGCCTCAAATAGATGAGATAAGAGAAAGGGTTAAAATATTGATTGAGAGAGCATGAAACTTGCAAGTAAGCTGTCATGAGATCTTTAATTATAACATAAGTTCATTCATGGTTTTATATTTTGTACTCTTTTATGTCATAAACTAAACTATTTTTATAGGATTTTTTGCGTCCTTATGATGCTGCTGGCCATGATTAGGGTACTGTAGGTGCTGCCCGGGGAGTAGGGGTTGGTACAAGTGTCGATCCTAATCTTCCTGCACATACATCACATCATCCAACCCCATCATCCGTGCCTATATTGTCGATTGAAATGTCGGCAACACATAGCATGCAGACATTGGGTAGTGCACTCTCTGGCAGCAAACACATGCCATAACATGCGTCAGGACATGTACCTAGGATGCAGAGGCCACTAGTACTGGTGATGTTTTAGCAACATTTCCTAGATCTTCTTGTATTACTAGTACGGGAACATTGCCGGTCACATTTGTGGTGACCGAGGATTTTGTTCCCATAAAGATAGAGAAGGCCCTAGGTACTTTAAAATGTTTTAATTATTATTATATATAATCCAATTGAAATTTACTTATTGATCACTCTTTTTAGACTAATGATCCCATGATCATTTTGTAGGAAATGATGTTTTTTATAAACATCTAAATGATATTACATTGGAGATCTTCGAGCCCACCATACATACACGGTGGAATGCCCAAAATCAAGATTAAAAAGATGAGCTCATTAACCGTTTAGTTGTGCTATTCGGTAATAACACATTTAACTAAACCAAGGTCCTTAAGAAAGATGGTACCTATCTAAAGTATGTGAGGGACCAATACATGTCACATTTAGAGAAGAACAAAAAGTATGAGCGTCCCCCCATGATTTCGGAGAGGGAGTGGAAGGACTTGGTGTCAAATGGAAAGGAGAAGGCTGAAAAGAAAAAAGGAATGACACCACCGGGCCAAGGAAGGTATGTGATACTATCAACAATGTAATTATATACTGATTACTCTTTCTTTTTACATAATCTAACATATTTCAAAATTTTCATAGGCTGCCCGACACGTCGAAGGCAACAAAGGAAAGACTAGAAAAATAGGGGCAACAAAAACTTGGCTTTGGTGGTTATATGAAATTAGTTGCATGAATTATAAGTATCAATAAATGAAATATCGCATCCAAATAATAAATTGCAAACAATTTTGGTTTTATCACACCATAAAAGAAAAATTCATGATCTTATGCAAAATTTAGGGCTCTAAATTCAATAGAGTGCCCACAGAAGAGGACCTGAAGATTTCCTTCTAGCAAGGCTATGTATCCGTGGCTAGACACCTAAGACTCTTGACTGGGAAAACATAAGCTTCCACTGCATCCGACACACAGGTAAATAAACTCAATGGAGTTGATTTAAAATTGAATACTTGTGCAATCTATTCAATATTATTTTCTGCCATAAAGTAATTATGTGCCTATTTGTTTTAAACATGCAATCAATGATAATACTGCACATGACATTGAAATGCAACCTGGTGAGGGTGGAGCACAACCTGCAGATGAAGGTCATGGTGTGCATCCAGGTATTGGATGTATTCATGTGCTATACAAAACACACTATGGATTAATACAATTAAAAATCTTTAATTGCAATTGGTGTATTAATTAATGTAACCTTTTGTGTTTCAACTTTAGAGCATGTGGAGCGTGATCAACATGTTGAGCATAATCAGGCTAGACAAGATTAGGAACATGATGTGGCCCCATCAGGTAAAGAGGACCACTCTAATGTTCTTTTAAACATATTTAATTTCAATTGGTGTATTAATTAATGTAACCTTTCGTGTTTCAACTCTAGATCAGGATTTAGAGGGTGTTCAACATGTTGAGCATGAGGCTATAAGACAAGATCAGGAACATGACATGGCCCGATCAGGTAAAGAGCACCACTCTAATGTTCTTTTAATTAATGAAATACTTGTAACAATAATAATAAAACATATCAATTTAACATTTCTTTGTTATTGCAGTAGACCCCTCCTTGTAGCAGCCTTCACATCATGTGTACACAACTAGGCATACATTAAGATCACGAGCAGAGCGCATAACAACTGAAGGGGGGACAAACGATTTAGAAAATGATACTCCACTTCTTTTTTTAGCTGCAAAAAAGAAACAAAAAAAAAGTGATTGTAATCATATTATGACAACCATATTTTTGTTAATATGTAAAAATTGAAAGAATGAATGTTATATGTTATTAATGGATGAATGGATGAATGTGAATATGTTAATGAATGAATGTTCTATGTTATTACTGGATGAATGAATGATTAATTTTATATGATTGGGTATGGGGAATTGAGAGTGATGTGAGGGGGGGGAGGGGCCAAATGAGCTTCCACCGTCACATGGTTGGCACTGTTAAGTAGAGAATATTCAACTATTCTCGAAACAAAGAGAAGCTCAATAAGGTAATGCACTTTTCAATATAAGAAATGCATCGTTTGAAGCATCAAACCAATATGTAAAGATGAAAGAAAGTGATAAATTTTCACTATGGTGGCAGAAAAATGATTCTTTATACCCTGATGCCTTCATTTTCCAAGCCAATTTATCCTACTTTGCATAGCTCTTCCATGTTTATGGATGTGATATGTCTCCTACACAAAAAACATGTACCAGTTTACGACCTTCAATCCAACTACATCCAAGTATCTTTTTAATTCCTCTATCTTTCATCAATCTCTTTACTATTTTAACCTCTTACAAATGTTTTAGATGAAGAACCCATTATTGTGAAAGGTGCCTCCACTTGAGTAAAGTGAATCCGTGCTCTACATCATAATTTGAAGTTGTTTCCATTCCAATGTTTTGAGTTTAGTTTATTTGTATGGCTTTGTATGAATACCACATTGTGTTGTGTGTGGATTTGGTTTCAAAGCTCTATTTATTTTGTTTTTAGTGGTGACATAACTCTAAAATTTGACTTTTGTGCATAATAGGTTAGTGGAAAAATTGATAGCTCTGAAGGGTTTAGAGGCTCGATTGAGATATATACACGGATATTTGGATCTTGTTGTTGATGGGAGGCTTCCACTTAACCATGCAATTTTGTACTATCTGTAAGTATGCAAAAATTTCTCTACTTACATTCATTCAACTTACTGTCTTCCTTACCAAAATCTACCCTTGTTAGGCCACAACCATAACTAGCACACTGTCATAATGCTTCAATATCAGTCATTAATCTTTTTCTTGACAAAAAGGATAATAGTCATTAATACATTACTAAGGGTAAACATATTTCATAAAGACCTATGGAGGATAAACCACAGTATACCAATCCATTAGAGACTCACAGTGCATAAAACCATTGAAAATACATCACAGTCATAACCTTTGCTAAGGGCACAGGATAGTCTTTTGGATTGTTTCCAAATTCGTATCTATGATCATAAGCATCATAAGCCTCTATAATCTTTATGATTTCCCTAAGTTGAATGACCGTTGACTTTGCATTTAGTTTACTATTCCTTTGTCTTAGCACTGTCACCCATATTCATCAAATCACTATGCATTGTTGATCTTTCATCTCATAGTCCATTTTATTGATATTTTCATACATTGTTTTAACTGTTAAGACCATCCTTTATTGATTATTGATTGTCTTTTAAATAATTTTCTACCTCTCATGATTTGGCATCTTCTTGAAGACTCTAAAATCTTTCCATCATTGTTCACTTGGTGAGGGGGACTGTCATTGTACTTGTTTGAAATGCTTGTGGATTGTCATCCTTTGAATCTACCCTTTACATGACTGTCTTTTAATGCCCTTAGTTGATAGTCCTTCTAGGTGACTGCCCTTTATATGTATGGTGATTGTCTTCTTTGAGCAATTGATTTGAGTGTCATTTGAATATTGACATTTTCTCTTTCATGCCTACTAGGTCTGTGCTCTGCTCCTCTTTTGTGCCCATTTACCTTATACATTTAATATGACAATCCTTTAGTGATCTTGAGGTTTTTCATCATGATTCATATTCAAAACCTTTATAACATAGTCATAAAGAGACCTATTGGGCACAAAACACAGTCATAACTTATAGTCATTAATCACAGTCCAAAGTTAGTATAACTGTCCTTTCAACTTCACAAGGTCACTGCCATTTAAATTTTCTAAAATGACTATCTCTTGAAGACATTTATGACTATCCTAGGTTTTATTCATGGTGTTTTATATTTTTTGCACCCTCATTACTATCATTTCCCTTGTGAAAATCATCTTTTGTTAGTTGATTGTCATTATTTTTCCTTGAGATTTGACCCCTTTGTGATTTCTCATCAAAACTCTACATCTTTAGTATTCCTCCATAGCACCGCCCCTCTGTTACATCATACATTGTGTATTGCTTCTTCCTCATGATTATCAATGCACATGACTATCCTTGCAAATATATGGTCTGTCCGTTTGTGACTATCTTTTCATGCTTTTGACTTCCTTGTTGCACTTGCCTTGTAACTATCTTTAAATCATGCCATTTCCATAGGTTATTAGTCATAACAAACTATCCTTTCAACTTCAAAAGGTCACTCAATATTTTTCTTTTATCCTTGGAATATAATCATGACTATCTTGGAGATTGTTGTCCATCATTGAATATTTTGACTCACTTTCCATGTCTTGAAATTTAGCATGTAAAACCTAAGACTCATGTCCTCATATGCTTCATGCCTCCAAGTCTGTCCAAAAATATTTCATGGCACAAGTCTTTCCACAAAAAACTTCATGCTCTATGATTTGTTTTCTTGCATTTGTTCTCTCAATGCTGTTCCTTTTGTATGTCATTGCATAAGGCTTCCTGTAAGTGTCACCTTCTTACAAACCCTAGGGTTTAATGCATAAGGTATTTGTTAATGCTCTTTGCACACAATTCATTGTGGGAGCTAACTCTATCCATTGAATAATATCTGCACCCTTTTCAATGTAAGGTGACTGCCATAAACCATTGCCCCTTTCCTTCTTCACAGTCACTGTCTTAATCACATTGGATGTGACTTGAATCCTCTGCCCTCTTGAGACTCAAGTAGATTTCCCATTCAATCTTTGTCATGTCAAAAATATCACTGGTCATTTGATCATATTTATACCCTACACTTGCATACCTTTTCTTTCACAGTCCATTTTATTGTCATGCCTCTTTATGCTTGGACTATACTATCTTCTCATGAACTAATGACCTCTTATGGTAGTCACAAAGACCTATGATTGTCCTATTCAATGATATCATGTCTTTATTCATTAGTCTTCATTTCATTATTGCCCTTTTTTCATTATCACAGTCATTTATCTCTATTTTGTATCATCCTTGGTGCCCATTAATAGGTGACTGTGATGTATTGCAAGAAACCTGTCCTCTATTGATGATCTTTTAAATGTCATAGATGTCATGGTATTTTAGCTACTTTCATCAATGAAATTCCCATTTTTGTAGCTTCAATGAGTGTGCTTAGATATTGTTATGACTGTTATTATCTAAAACTCTTGCTCTCTTCTCCTGATTTGACTAGGGTTTTAAAACTTTTTCAAATCCTTGGTGAACTCAATATCTTCAATGGTGTTTTGGTTGCAGTTTACTTGCAACCTACCCTAAATGAGCTACAAGAAGGAAGTATGGTTGTGTGTTGGGCCATAATTTTGAGAGGGGAAGAGACATTCATATAGATTTTGTGGTTTTTCATAGGGAAGAATGAAAGCACTATATGTTCAATACCAATGAAGTCCATGTGCAACAATCTTGGAGATGAATTTAGATGCAGTGTGACAATCAGAACATACTTGAAGGTTCTTAACAACTTTAATAATTGTATGAGGGGCCATGTTTAACAAACCAAATGCAATTTCTAACTTTTCACTATGGTGGCAGATAAATATATATTTTTTAAAAAACTGCAACGTCTCATCGAAATTGACAAACATAGTTCGACGAAACACTAAAAATTACGATGAGGTTGCTATACAAGCGATGAAATTTTCATCATAAGGGAAACTCTACCTCATAAAAAAAATGATGAATGTTTGGTGTTTTGGTGATGCTTTCAAGTGGGCACTTTGCAATGTTTTGTGTTTTTTCTTTTGTCGATAGTTGGACGAAGTTTCGTCGATTTTGCGACGAACACCACCAACATTTTTCTGTAGCGCTAATCAACGAAGCTGGGTTGTGGTTTCGATGAATAAAATTTGGTCGTTAAAGTGACAAAATTCCAGCGAAAAAATTTAAAATATTGTTTCCTTAGTAATTCAAAAATATTTTGTCAATATATCACCAAACATTCATCAAAATTTGATGTCAAATACAGTAGTGTGTATTGGTTTTCCATGTTTGGTTTTGGTGGTGGAGGTGGAGGATTCGAAATGGTGTGAGATGTTGTGGTGAGATTTTTTTGAGGTGGTTATTGAGGTGTCGTTGGATTGATGATAGGAGGTTGTGTGATGGATGGTGTGATTGTTATGCCGGGTCCTTGGGAGACCACATTTATAGATAGTGCAATGCTTGATTGTGTCATTTGGATTGGTGCCACCTGGTGCTGTGATATCAGTGGCATGATCAAAGGATTTGGTATGTTGATTTGATTCATGATTGATGGATTGTTTGATTATTTTGGGATTGGTATGTTAGGTAAAGGGGGTTTCCCTAAACCGAGGATTGGTGTGGATGTTAATGGTAGAGGGGGAAATAGTGGGAATATGGGTGGTGTGTTTCCTTGAGAAAGTGATGATGAGGGATCAAAGATTCCTCCTTGTCCAAATAGTCCCCCTTCTCCTTGTGAAGTCATGGGGAGAGAGACTTGTGTGTTAAGAGAATATGCTGGTGTTGCGGAGAAGTTGGATGGATTGTTGGTGTCATGAAAGACAAGCAGAAAGTAAGGGTGTTTTAGATCTTGAGGGACAATATTTAGTTGACCCAAGATGGTGTTCACATCCAAGTCTTGGTTGTTTACAAGGGGATGTGTTTGAAGAGCATGAAGCAATGAAATCCCATTGATAACTATGGGTTGACTTGGAGCATGAGATGAGATTGGTTGCAGGATGGGTTGAATGATGCTTTGGAAAGAAGGTGTGAATGAGACCGGTGGAATAATCCCAAGAGGTTTCTCCACAATACTACTTACATTATAGTCAGAAGGGAGTTTAGCCCCCTATTTAGCCAATTCTAACATGTATTATGAAGGATTAAGTCTCATCATTGTGTTGAAAATTTTGTGATTTTTAGGGTTTTGGACCATTTCCATGATTTCATCTTGAGTCATGCCTATGGCATTGTTGGTGATATCCTCCACTTGGAAACCTCCTTCTTGAATCTTGAGGAAGTTGAGGAAGGTTGAGTGGGGGATTGCTATATCCGATGGGGTTCATTTCAGGTACAATTTGACTCAAGTCACTTGAAGTGGATGTTTCTTTGTTTTTGTCCATGTTCTTCTTATGTTGAGATCTAGTTTGGACCATAAAATAAGGATCAATTTTTTAGGAATGTGGGAGGTGAACCTCTAACTCCTTAGATTGGTCTAAACTTTAGGTACAAAAAAGAAAGTCTAAGATGTTAAGGATCAAAGGGTGGTGATGAGATGATGAAAGATGAGTGGTGTGAATGATTGAACTTTTAAGGAGCCTTGGAGGGATACTAGACTTTAGGACTTTTGGATTTGATCTAGATTTCGATTTTGGATTTTGGATTTGATAATGAACTCATAAACTCTGAGAGGTTAGATGTTGTCTTGGAATAAACTTGTCCACAAGATTATAATTTAACTAAGTGTATGAAGAAGGATTCATCTACACACACCTAGTCAAACAAGATGATTTTGATTTGTTTTTAAAGGATTTGCCAAAAGTCTAGTATGAAGGATTTTTCCAAGATTTCTAAGAGTTATTTTTTGAGATGGGTTTTGATTGATGTTTGGGGGATGGATGAAAGTGTTGATTTTGACCCTAAGTGAACTTAGAGAGACTTTTGTTTACAAGACCTAGGTATTGAAGAACATGCTATACTTTCAAGAACTTGTTAACCCTACAAAGTGAGTTACTCAAAACATTGAAAAAGACTTGGATTTTGACAATAATAAAATGAGTACAAGTTTGGGTTGTCCTTTGATGCACATTTGTAAAAGTTATAGAGCAACCTATCTCTAACTTGATAAAGCATAGACCGATGTTTCTTGATATTGCTTGGACTAATACGTTTGTGATGATTGATGGAGTTTGGTTTTGGAACTTTGATCTTGCGGGAAATCATTTGAGAAAAAACATGTGTGGGGTTCAATTGTCTTTTATCTTTACTTAATGAGTTATTTTTACCACGAATACTTTCTTGCTTAGCTTTTCAAACTAAATGTCTAATGTCTCAATTTATTTTCATTCCACAAGGTCCATTATGTGGAAATCAAAAAAATTAAGGTAATAGCTCCTTAATGTTGACTTTAGAGAGAGAAAATTGAGATATAAATCCAAATACTTAGAAGCCTCTAAGGATGAAATCCCTAGGGACAAGCAGTAGCACTTGGATTTTTTCAAAGGTATTTGCTCTTCTAAAGGGTTTGAAATTTGATGACCTTGTTAAATGTTTGTTTTCAATATTTTGGATCCAAGCAATGTGTTTAATTGACTCAAATATTGCACAACCATAGGATGGAAAATAAAATATTTGTTGAATTCCCACTTGGATAAATCTAGCTGCGCTTATTCAGAGTGGATGATTAGAAGCTTGACCACACTAGCTCCCCTCCATGACACTCACTTCTATGGGTCAACCAAGCTTCAGTTCTCATGAATCTCCCATGACAAACTTTTCATCTCTACCATGAAACACAAATATGTGGGATGACTCTAGAGGTTCGACCTCCTAACGCCAACAAATATTGGGATTTTTGGCTACTACACAGGGGTTCATAATAAGGGCATCTAGTTCAAAGGACATAATGATAAAATACCTCAAGAGGTCTCCCAACCCTTAGAACAAGGGCTTTACCCATCATAAAGATACTGGGGGAGAGCTTTCATGCATCACCTTGTTGATTGCAAAATTTCCTTGTAACCACAAATTTGTATAGCAGTTTGGAAGAGCCTGGCTTATGCTTGTTACCACTTGGGTCATTCCCTTGGGGTGAGTACTTTTACCCACCAAGGCATGCACTCTAAAGGTAAACAAAATCAAGTATGTGCATCCGTAGTTTGATCAATCTTTGTTTGTGTGAACAAAGAGAGAACACATGCGATGCCTTTTCTCACACTAGCAAGCTTTGTTCAATTTTAAGAGCCCAAATTTGAAATGTGGAGGAAATCTTTTATACAACCTAATATCACTAAAATAATTTTTATTCTCAAGATCATCGTGAAGCGCGAGAGAAGTGCATATGCATTCCAATGGTATTAGTTTGTAAAAAGGATTACAAAACAAGATAAGCACATGTTCATTTTAGACCTCAAAAGCAGTAAATGGGTTCTTTTTATAGCACCAAATTTGAGTGTTTGAAGTTGTTTGTTCAATTCTTAAGACCCAAAATCAAATTTAGTGAGTTTCTAATGTTCTTTTTAACCCTTTGTGAAAAATAAATCTTTTGTATGTTCTTTTTAAAACCCAAAAAAGAAGTGAGTTGTCCTAAAATAGAAAAGAACAATAGGAATGAGAGCCCTAGGCTATTACGATAAGCATTTAAAAATAATTTTTTCAAGTTCAATGTCCACTTTTCCAACTTAAAATATGCCTTTTATTTGATTCCCATGTGAGAGCAACCATTTTTGATGCCAACTTGCAAAAATTATTAGTAGTTTTAGATGTCTTTGACAACGTATAAAGTATTTGCAAAATAGAAAGATACAAATTAGTCCCCTTGAATTTTACATTTCTACAAATAAAGGTGTATACGTTAAAACAAAGAGCATATGCGCTAAAATATCTTGTATATGTGTTGAAACAAGAGGTAAATGTGTTGGTATGGGCTGTGGATGCGCTATAACAGGGCTTTGATGCGCCAAAAGTCACCACTAATGCGCTGAAATAGATAGTGGATGCACTACATCATAATTCACGAACGGACTTGTTGATGAAACATGCAAGAAAAAAATATTAAAAAATGGGCTAGGCCCCACGGTAGGCGCCAAAATGTGAATGCTTCAGCCTAGACCTATTCAAACATGGACAAACAAACAAATATTAGTCCTCAAACAAGTTTAAACCAAACATTCCCTATGAAATTCATTCAAGCATAAGAATAAGAAAACAACATAAAATATCAAATAAAAGCTAATGAAATCTCATTCGAATGCTCAAACCAACATCCCATAGGGGAATTGGTGCTTCTTTGATGTGGAAAAAATCCCTTTCCCAATTCCTTGATAAGCTTGATGATGATTGATTGATCCTTGATGAAAAATGTCAATAACCTAGCTATGGATGATGAATTCTATGATGACTTGGATGAAAATGTGAATGAACTTGCATAAACTTGTGGATAATAACCTTGCATCAAAATATGGATTTTAAATCAATAGAGAAGGCCTCTATTTATAATGAAGAAGGATGGAGGATTGAAGAATAGGAAGAATGTGGGATTAAAACTTGAACCAATGGAATTGTGCCACTTGTCAACATGCTAATGAAGGAGAGTGGAGCACATTTTGAACAATGTGCATGTTAAATGCATGTAGGTGGAATTTTAATTTGAAGAAGTGACTTGTGTAAGGAGGGATGTAAGAGGAATTAATGCCAAGTTGGCTCAAGGAGAGGACATGCAAGAGATTTTAATGCCAAGTTGGAGTCCACAAAAGTCCTTTGGGAGGGAGAATTCAAATAAGTGGAATATTCCAAGAATATGCCATATTTGAATGAAAAGAGAATAATTAGTAAATCAAATAAATTGATTTACATGTGCAGCTTGCAAAAGCTAGAGGAATGGAGGATTTAGGAGTTAATTAATTTGTGATTAATTAACTTAGATGGAATTAGTTGATTTGACATTTGATTTAGATATTTAGATTTATTTAAATCAAATGAGAGGATAGTTGGGAGATTAGTAATTTAATTAAATAAATTTGATTTATTCAATTAAATGAAGAACATTAAATAAAGTTGATTTATTTAATCAAATGAAGAACACTAGGATTTAATTAAATAAAGTTGATTTATTTAATCAAATGAAGAACATTAGGATTTAATTAAATAAAGTTGATTTATTTAATTAAAGGAAGAAAATGATGAAATTAGCTGATAAAGTATATTATTTGATTTTAGGAGGAATTAATTAAATAAATATTATTCAATTAATTGGTTAGAGTGGACGTGATCAAGGAATAATCCATGTTAGTTAATCAAGATTGAATGCATGATATCAATTAGGATAATTTGAGCGTCTACAATTGTCAAAAGAGACTATTTCAGAAATTGAAAGATTGAAGTCATCTGTAAAAGATACACAAGAATGGTTGCACCGTGTGAGTAAGAGAGGTGGTGCCATGATCGAGAAAGTACTACAAATGTATGAGAAGGCATCTTTCCTTTTTGAAGACATGACACAATTCTTGCTTGATTGCAAGAATCCAGATGACATCATCGTTAAAGAGTTAGAAAAGATTCTTTAGGTCCCTACAAATGTATTGGTTAAGGAAGGTGTCCTCATAATGGAAAACTATCATACGGTTATGGGATGTATATAGGCTTTCAACTTTAAGAATGAACTCAAGAAAAAGGCACCAAAGAAGATCTCTAAGGCTCAAAATAAAGTGAAGGAAATTTCTGATAGATGCATCAATTTCTTGGAGATAGTTATTAGAAGGAAGAAGCCTGGGAAGAAGAACCTGAATGTTGGAAAACTACAAAAGTGGTGGCATGAGATTTATTCACCTAGAGGCAATGGGCCAATAGTAAAAGACCGACTGGAGGATGCTGCAATTTATATATCTAGCTTGGATAGATATCAGGGCCTTTATTTTGATTGGGAGAAGAATTTGACTAAATATGAAGGTGAATTAAATTCAATAAAAACAAGAATTAATTTAATTGCAATCGCAACTCAGGCTGACCTGGACCTAGTACTGGAAAAAGTAAAGGAAATTTTTGGAAGAAAAGAAGGAGGACCGCCAAGCTTGATAATATTGAGATGTGCACCCACTACATTGAGCTTGTAAGGAGATATGAATCAATTGCACCTTGAATTATGTGCCAAAAGGAGTATTTATTGTAAAAGTTGACTTTTGAGGCCGACCCTCATTATTTTAATGTCAATTTGAATGAGGGGAATTTAAAATATGTTAGGGCCAATCTCCTTGTCCGACCTAAGTCGTAAACCATAATTTGGGCTGACCTAAGGATGTATTATTATAAATTGGGGTTTCCTCCTCATTTAAAGGGGTTAGATAGTTAGAAAAGATTAGAATCTTAGCTAGAGTTTCAATGAAGTGTTGTAATACTTGAGATACTTGGATTATTGCGAATTTTGGTGAAGCAAATACAATTGAAGACATTTTTCTTTGGTGTTCTTTGTGTTATTCATCTATGCATGGTTCTTGTGTATTAGATTTTGATGAATTGCTGTAAGTTATTTCTTGGATATTCTTAGAAATAGTTACAATTCAATTGTGTTTATGATATAGTATTTGAAGTGTTTGAGATACCCTTGGTCCATACTTTTAGTAGCTTACTAATTGTGAGTTGATGTGTAAATTTAGCCCGTGCCTATATCTTATTGTGCTAAGTTCAATTGTGGGTATTTATTCATTTCAATGCAAAATTTGGGTTGATGTGTGAATGCTTCATGATCTGAAAATCTTTATGCCTTAGGAGATTGGACTGTTTCTGTAATATTGCAGATTTAATCTGGGTTTAGCAAGAATTGGTTTGAAGGGTTGGTCCATCTTGAATGCTATGTTGTTTTCATGATTGATCTTAGGAGTTATTTTAGAACCTCTCTTAAACCCTTATGTATTTTTCTCTTTCTTTGAATCTAGGTTAGTTTTAGGATTGAAAGCATCACCATATTGTTACATCTAATGAAAGTATACTTCTAGCATTGTTCATTTGTAAGGCCCCTTGTGATTACCAAAATTTTCACATTTATCATTGAGTTGTTTGTTGCATTGTCAAGACCTGACATTGGAGACCATGGGGTTATCTCTTGAGGCTTGCTGATAGAGATTTACCTTTCAATAGAGATAGGATATCATATTTTTTTCTAAGTTGTTGCTATGCAGAAAACACCATCAACAAATAATACCGAGTAATCTCATGATGTTGAAGTCATCTCTTCCCCTTCGAGAGAAACATCTATAGTCATACCTATATGGTTAAATCAAACAATTAAAAAGAGGCAACACACTTATGTAGAGACTCCTGAGAAAATTTTAAGTGTTTTATCAGAAGCTTTCCAATCCCCAGGGAGAAGAAGGAAAAGAGCGCGAAGGATATCTACAATTTTTATTAATGAACAAGGCAATTGGCTAGAAGAAATGGTTGTCCCGTTGGAAGATAAATTGAAATTTGAAGTGAATTTTGACAATTACCAGATTAGGAAAGAAGATTTGGGTGCACAATCTAGGGAAGGAGAACAATAGTCCCTTCAAATGTTTATCTCTGCAATTCTAAAGAGAATGCATAAAGATGATAATACGAAGGAAGAATTGAAAACCCAAGTTGTATAGCTTATTGCATGCATAAACAATCTCATTGGGTTTGTTGATGCTCAAGATCCTGAGTTTGCATTGCGAGCTATGTTGAAGGTGAGGTTAGAAATTCTAACCCAAATAGATGGATTCTTGCTGCTCGACAGTGGAAACGGATTTTTTTGGAATTGGCAGAACAATTTTTGAAAGAGTTAATAAGGTCCTATTGCTCCATAAGTGATGAGGACAGTAATGATCAACAAATTGAGTTGAGCATTGATGAAGAGCTATTGGTTTGGGAGGAATATATCCCAATCCTTCACCAAATAAATGAAACTAAGATGGAGGAACTACTAAAGATTGCAGTGATAAAAGAAGAAGAGCAGGACTTGCTTCTAGTTTGGGTTAGAGTTGTAAAGTTTTGTGTCCAAGTTTTGAATAAGTACATGAAAAAGTTAAATAGTGGTAGAAGCTAGGCCGAATAAGCAATGAACAATATTCAAAAGGCAGTAGAAGACTTGGGATGCACATTTTGGGATAATTCTAACTTGGTTAGAGAGAACAAAAAATGGTTGAAGAATTACAAGGCTAGATGCAAGGACAAGTAACACAAGAAGGTATTGATAAAATGGTCAATAAAAAGGTAAAACTTCAATCATTGCAAGAGGAGCTAGAAATGTTCACAAAAATACAACAAATGGAGAAAACAACTTTTTCACCAAAAGGTTAAAATATAGTTTCATGGAGGGATATAAATGGAAAGGATGAATGAAGTAGTATCTACATTCACAGACACCCTCCCGAAATAGTTGAGGACAAGATAATTTTATTATTGTTTATGTTTCTAGATGTTTTTGTTGAAAGATCAATGCTTCAAGAAAGGATGTCCAGTTCTAGATCCATGTCCAAACTCAGGAGAGAAAATTTGGCATTAGAAACTTGTAATAAATGATGACATGATAATCTATGCCTAGATGCAAGGATGGGATAGGCATGGGAATTTTGAAGGCTGCCAATATGCTCTTAGTTAGATTTTAGTTTTATTTTCAACTGCTTTTGTTTTTCCTAAGTTTTAGCATGTTGAACTAAACTCCAAATAGGGTGCCTAGTTATGCTTTTATTTTTTAATTTTAGTTAGTTTTCAAAAAAGACTCAAGCACTAAAGGTAATTCCAGCTAGCTTTCTATTTAGATCCACAATTTTAGGAACCTATTTTCTATATATTTTTGATTTTGGATCATTTCAAAGCATCCAATTTAATGTAACTTTTAAAATCAACAATACAATCTTAGCATGGATTTTGCCTACTAAATTTGTGCAAAGTAGAATTATTGTCTTATTTGAAGGATAATGCCTGTGTTGCATGCATTGAAATCTGGTATCATGGTGATGATATGAATATTCTGTTTCAATCTAAATTATCAAAACAATGAGATCTTGATGATAAGTGTGAACTTAAGAAAGATTTCATCTCAAATCTACATGTTCTTGATGGTATTATGATTGCATAAAATCTAAAAATATCATGTGGTGATTTGTTTCCTTTGAAGATTGCATTGTTGTTATTGGTGAATGTATGAAATATTATTTGTTGTAACAGTGGTTTGGAGATCTTGCTTAAACGTACAAAAACGATTAATGAAATGTTTGTTATCATTGTCCATTTAGATTAAATTTATTTGTATTACTCCTTGTTACCCTATATATTTTGATCTTTCTTTGAAACTCAATTTGAAATACTTAAAGACCATTGAATGAATACAAATCTATTGTATATTTGAATTACAATTTGTTGTTATAAATTGTTATAATTATCATTTATGATTGAATGTTATTTTCTAGTTAGCTTTGAACAACAAAACCTTTGTGAAACATGTTGATAATGAACCTGTGCTATCCCAACATGACTAATAACTAGTTACATAAGAACCTTGGAGTAGTTTGGAAACTTTTCAAGACCTAACAATAAAACCCTTATTGCCTAGCATGTTATAAGTGATTAAAACCACCCTCAAGACATCCAGTGGAGTCTTTAGAGTTGAATTGAGTAATATTATGTCAAATATGAAGGAGGATATTATCAGACATCTTGCTACACAGTTATACACCCTCCATATCAAAAAGAAGTAAGAAGAGGTAGAAGTAGCTCTTACATAATACTACCCACATTGTAGACAAAGAAGGACTAACTGCAAATGCAAGGTCACAAGTATCTTTGAAGATAAGCAAGGGACATCAAAGTTTCATACATTGGAAGGTGAATATGGACAAGTATTCTACATAGCTCAAAGGAAACCATGAAATCCAAGACAAGGTATGCCTCAATATCCTTTGAATTACATGTCATTTCCTAGTAACAATGTAAATATTCCTAGTTGGAACCCTTAATCTTGGGCCAATATGCAAAACCAACAATGGTCAATTCCTCAAACTAATTGGAATCAACAGTAAAAAAACATGTGGCCACAATTTTTTTTTCAAGGACCTAACTATAATTCTCAATGGCCACCTCAACAAAACCAATGGAAACCTTAGTGGCAAAGAGGTCAGCAATGGAAAACTAAAACATGAATTATTAGTAGCCACAACAAAAAATCATTATGTCAAACCCAAAAAATCCAACACTACAACCATCTAGAGCACCTCAGCTGCCAGGAAAACTTGCACCTAACCCAACAACAAGCTTTTTCAATAGGCTTATGGTAATGAAGTTGTTCAATACTCTACTTTTAGGGTAGAGGTGAGTAATGTCCACCTCAGATTAGGGAAAATGTTGGTTGGGCCTTCATATCCTCAAATCATTGAATTGGATGATGAGGAACCCCCAACAGAGACCTTGGACAACCAACCTAAGGAGCCATAGTTAAATTAGGCTAACCAAACTAATCAAAGTCTAGAGCTTCCATTCCTTGAAATATTAGAAATTCAAAGGAATCAAACACAAGTTGAAACTAACCTGTTGGGAAAACTTAAGGATGTTTTCATCAAGATACCCCTTATCCAAGCCAATAAGGAGGTTCCTATCTATACTAAGACATGAGAGAACTATTCCTTAAAAAGCCAGGTAGGAAGTGAAAAGATCCTCCGATTATACATGTCTTAGGATAACTTGCAAATATTATGTTGGGAAACATAATTTCCCCAAGTATACAGACCTTGGGAGTCATGTAGTGGATGTAAAGATATTTGACACTCTCATTAAGAACACCTTAATTGACTTGGGAGCATATATTAATGTAATGACCAAAGAGACCATAAAGTTGTTACAACTAATAGAACTCAGACCTACACCTACTATTCTACAGTTGGTAGATAGGTCTATAGTTAAACTTGAGGGTATCATTGAAGAATTGGTAATAGCATTGGATTCATGGGCTATTGAATTTATGGTATTATAGCCTAAAGCTAATCTTGTCAGCTACCTCCTCTTTTTAGGAAGACCTTGGCTGGAAACAATAGATGCCTTAATAGGTTACATGTCTAGGAATATGATTATCTCTAATAGAAATGTGACTAAGAAATTGGTCCTTTATCCACCAGCCTAGCCACATGCAAACTTAGAAAAAACCATTTGGCCTACCCTAGATGAGGAGGATCAATACTCCTTGCAAACTCTGATAACTATTGAACACAACATTTTTTAGAAAACCAAGATGAAGATGACTTGATAGTAAACATCATGCAAAATAACCATGGTAGGGATGTACAACATCAAGATTGTCTAACATGTTTTTAGGATCCTCTGCAAAAAGTGATTCCTGACAACTCATCTAAGTCAATTTCCCAAATATTCCACACCTTGTTATTGTGTGAACCCCAATCCTAATACTACATACAAAACAATATGAACAAACACATTAGAAGGTGAAATGCAAGTAAGAAAAAGGATTCCTCAAGAAATTCATTTGAATAGCAAAAGAGATAGAATATGAAATGAAGGACACTATGAAATTTAAAAGCATATAAAATCCTATTCTAAAGCAAACAAACTCCTAATCTCTTGAGGGAATTGGTGCCAATTTGATGTGAAAATTGGCCCTTTCCCAACTCCAATGATGCAATAGTGGTTTGATGAAGAAATTTGATCCACTTTGTTGATGCTTGATGAGTTCTCCAATAGAAAAATCTGCATAACCTAGCTAAGATTCAATGATAATGGATGAGAATTGCTAATGATTTGAGCGTGGTAAGTTTACTCAAATTGTGGATGATGAAATGAGGAGATTAGCCTCTTATTTATAGAATGCTAAGATGGATGAATGTCCAAAATAGAGCAATGTGGGACTAAGAATTAGCCAATGGAAAAGTGCCACTTGTCAACCTATGAGTGGATGGAGGATGTGAAAGTTTTGAGGATTGTGCCAATAAATGCATATATTTGAATTTTGAAATTGTTGAAATGACATGCAAGAGGGAAGGAAGAATGCATTGAATGCCACTTGGCTCAAGGAAAAGGACATGTACGAGAGAGTAAGTTCCTTATTGGAAGGGACAAGTCAACTTGGATTTTGAATTCAAACTTGAAGAATATTCCCTAAAAGATGCCTTGTTGAATGAAAATAGATGATTTATAAATCAATTAAATTGATTTTCATGTGCAAGTTGCAAAATCTAGAGGATTTGAGTGATTAGGATTAGTATTAATCATGATTTGATTAATTTAAAATGATGTTAGTTGATTTGACCATTTTGACTTAGATTTTAGGATTTAAATAACTCAAAATGAGAAGAGAATGATTTAGACTTAGTTAAATAAATATTTATTTATTTATTTAACCAAAGGGGGTGATGTTAGATTAAATTAGATAAATGTTTGATTTATTTAATTTAATTAGATGAACTTTAGAGATTTAATCAAATAATATGGATTATTTAATTAAACAAAGATAGGAAGATGAAATGACCTAGCTAATTACACAGAGATAATGATTTAATTAAATCGAAGGATTTATTTAATTAAAAGGGAATTATGATGACTTTAATCAAATAAGGCTATTTGATTAAATGGTTAGATAGAGGGATAATTCAGGATGAAGCAATGTTAGTAGATCAAGATCGAGTGCATGTACATTTTACGTGTCTACAATTACCACACCAATGTGTTCCAAACATAGCAACACTTGAAATCTCATCAGTTCAAACAACATCTAAGACTTTAGAGATAATTTTGGGTAAATCATTAAATATTAATAGTTAATTGACTGATATACAATAGACCTCACTGATGAATGTGTTGCAAGCACACACAATAGCCTTTGCATCGGATTATCATGACATGAAGGGGATGAACCTTGACTTATACATGCATAGGATTTATATCAATGATTGTTTTAAACCCATAAGGCAACCCAAAAGGAGAATGAACCTTACAGTCAGATACATAGTTAAATTAAAATTGAAAAAATTGTTTGATGTAGGATTTATCTATCCTCTCTCTAATAGTCAATGGGTGTCACCTCTAGTAATTGTTCCAAAGAAAGGAGGAAAGTGGAGAGTGTGTGTAGATTAACGAGAACTGAATGCTGCAACTAGGAAGGACCACTTTCCACTCCCCTTCATTGACCAAGTACTTGATTCATTAGCAAGAAAGAGGTACTTTTTTTAAATTTTTGGATGGATTTAGTGGCTATAACCAAATTAAGATTTCTCCATAAGACCAGGACAAGATAACTTTCACATGCCCTTGGGGAACATATGCTTATTTTGTCCTACCATTTGGGTTGTGTAATGCACCAACCACCTTCTAAAGGGTAGTACTAATTATATTCTTAGACTTTACACATGATTCCATGGAGGTTTACATGGATGATTTCACAACTTATGGGAATACATATGATGAAGCACTTAGAAATCTAGAGAAGGTGCTAAAAAGGTGTCAAGAATATAACTTATCCTTGAGTCATGAAAAATACTTCATGATGATGACATAAAGGATTGTATTAGGAAATTTTGTGTCAAGATAAGGAATTAAAGTGGACCCCAACAAAATTGAGGTGATCTCAACACTCCATGTGCCTCAAAGACAAAAAGATGTTAGGAGTTTCCTAGGACATACTAGGTATAACAAGAGATTCTTTCAAGACTTTAGCAAACTAGCAGCTCTACTATTTGTTTTACTATCTAAAGATGTAGAATTCGAGTGGACAACTTCTTTTCAATACTCCTTTGAAGAACTCAAGGCAACATTGACCAAAACCCCTTTCTTGAGAGGACCAAATCAGACCTTACATTTCCATATCCATACAAACGCCTCTAATTTTTCTATAGGAGTTGTGCTTGGGCAGAAGGAAGGCAATAAAGATTATGCCATATATTACATAAACAAAATTCACAAGGGTAAGAACTCAATTACATAGTGATAAGGAAAGAGATTTTGGTAGTAGTATAGACAATAAAAAAATTTAGGCATTATATTAGAAGATATCCAATGATCATACATACTGACCATACAACAATAAGGTATCTAATGAACAAACTGGTGGTTGGTGGAAAGCTTGTTAGGTGGTTACTATTACTTCAAGAATTTGACATTACCATTGTGGATAAGCAAGGTAAAGCAAATGTAGTGACAACTTTTCTATCTAGACTACTAAACAAATTAGAAGATGTTGTTGATGATTCTTTCCTAGATGAGCATTTATTTTCTCTATCACTGCATACACCTTGGTATGTAGATATTTCCAACTATCTTGTAGTAGAAAAAAAACCACACCATTTATCACCAAGAGAAAAGAGGAAATTATTTCATAAGAGTTTTCCTTACTCCTAGATAGCTGGATACTTATTTTACACAGACCCAGACAACATAATAAGGAGATGTATCAGAGAATATGAAGTATATGACATCCTTAGTGTATGCCATGATGAACTCTATGGGGGACACTTTGTAGCAAAGAGGACAAATCTTAAGATTCTTAGAACTGGCTACTATTGGCCAACTCTTCATAAAGATGTAAATAACACTAGGGGTTGTGATAGGTGTCAAAGAATAGGAAGACAAAAATAAATAAATGAAATGCCATTGCAACCATAGTTAGCATAACAACATTTGATAAATGGGATTAGAATTTATTGGCCCCATATCACCAACATCAAACAACAAAGAGTACATATTGGTATGCACAAATTACATTGCAAAGTGGGTGGAGGTTAAGGCTCTATAATTTTCAAGATATGGTAGTGTGGAAAAGTTTCTCTATGAGGCCATATGCACAAGATATAGAGTTCTAAAAGAGATTGTCATAGACCATGGACCCCAATTTACATCAAAGTTGATCACAAAATTGGTTCAAGAGTATGATATTAGACACAGAAAGTCAAAGCATTACCACCCTCAAGCTAATGGATAGGTTGAAGTCACAAATAGGGAAATTTAAAACATCCTCACAAATATAGTATATAGGAAGGATTGGGAAGCTAGGTTTCCTAAGATAGTTTGGGCCTATAGGACAACTTGTAAGACCACAAAGAGATTTACACCATATGAATTGATGTATGGGAAGAAATCAATACTTACTATTGAATTTGAATACAAAACATTGAGGACAATAGTTATATTGGGCATGAAATTGTCCACAACTCACCAGGAGAGATTACACAACCTAAATGCACTTTATGAAATTAGAATGGCAGCCATACACCACACTAAAGTTGTACAAAATCAAAGAGTCCATTGGCATGACTAGTTCATAAAGACAAAGGAATTTAGTGCAGGTGATTGGGCTCTCCTTTATGAATCTAGATACAAAGACTACAAAGGGACATTACAAACTAGATGGCTTCATCCATATGAGATAAAACAAGTGTTCCAAATGGAGTAGTACAACTACAAAAAATTGATGAAGTTAGGTTCTCATTATTGGTTACTGGGCATAGATTGAAGCTTTACAAGAAACCATTTTAGAAGCATGACTTCCTTCTTTCATTAATCCATCAGTTTGAACCTATAATTGACAATTCAACAACAGAGACTACAAGTTCTACAATTGAATTATTCAATGATCTATATAACTTTCCCATTGATTTTACATAGGTATAATTCCACCATATAATTCACATGCACACACTACATAGGTGACAAATAACAACATTCATTTTTTGGAACAGTCAACGAAGTAGTAGGGACCTGTAGCATCACGTCTGAAGGTGATAAACATTCAGAAGGGACCTGTTACTGCAAGAGCTTTTAGCACTTGTTTGATATTAATTTCACCTTACCACCTGTATTCAATACATATCTATCATTTCATATCCTATTCCTCCATACATACAGCCACACACATTTCATTTCATCACATGTCACTTCTTACATCTTATTCACATGTAGCATTTCCACCACCTTTTTTCAATTACCACATACCATGCATTCATTTCACCTCACCTATTCCATACACTTCACACTGTTTTTCCTTCCATCATTCACCACATGTCATGTATACGCTGTCATTCATTTCAAATTGCATTTACATGAAATTCATTGCAATTACGACAAGTCTTTTCACATCCCACTACACACACTCATCAATCACTTTGCATGAGTTAAGTTTCACTTCAACAACATTCTATAGGTACACACATTAACTTATCATAATTTACATAGATGATAGTTGATTCTTTTGCATGTTTATACATTGATTCATGCATACTTCATATCTTAATTGATCTTCCACCATGTTTCATTTAACCCTCCACCAAAACTGTACCATTAAGTGAGGACACTTAGTATCTTTAGTTGGGGGAGGGGTATTCTTTATTTTCTTAATTTTCAAAAACCACAAACTCTCTGCAACATTTTTGCCATTTTATTTTCCCTCATCTTCAAAAAATACAAGCTCAAAGGAGGGAAAAGGGTTAAAGGTATCTGAATTGAGAGGTTACTGTAACACACACACACACATACACACACACACAAACACACACACACACACACACACACACACACACACACACACATATATATATATATATATATATATATATATATTGGAAGTGGTGTCGTTGAAGTGACAAATAGGAAATTGAACCAAAATAAAGTAGAATTAAGGAATTGTAGAAAAACAACAGTATCATGGGAGGTGACATTATTCGTTGGGAACCAACAACACACACCCAACTGCTAGAAGACATGTTGGTATTACCCATTTTTAACATGTTTCTTGAAACTCCTAGAGTTCAATGAGATCATGACACAATAGTTTTCTGCCACATTACAAAATGATGAAGAAAATATGAGAGGCTTAAGGGTAGATGCTTTAGAGGCCTCCATTTTTGAAGTATCAGGACTACCATGGGAAGGAGAAGAGTTTCTAGTGAGAGTAGACACTATTACTACTAGAAATGAATTTAGAAAACAAGGAGAAAACTTGTAGTCATCTTCTAAAGGTACTAAAATATTATCTTTAACCTGGGTCTAGGCTTCAATTGCTTCTTACATATTCAAGTATTTAACCTATGATGATAGATAATCCTTGTTGTATACAATTCATTTTAAATTGTTGAGTCATCTTCATCATGATAGGTGTGTGAATATCCCAAATTTATTATATAATTTATTGAAAAGAATGGCATATGATTATAAAAATAAAAGGAATAATTTAGCACTATCTCATTTCTTCTTGGTAACATTACTAATAAAAAGGGGTTTGAGGACTCAATTTCCATATATTTCCTAGGAAATTTTCCTTAATTGTAACAATATTAACAATATCCTTGAAGAATATGTTGTCCTCGAAATAGTAGAGGAAATTTCTATATCAAAAAGGGAATTTCCCTCTGTCTCCCTTGCTGTGTCACCTACCCACAACATGAGAGATCCAGAGGATCAAGGCTTGCAAGATACTCAGCCTACAACCTTTGTTAAGCAACTCGCAATAGAGGATAAGGAAAACCCCTATTTCTGAAAAAACATAAAGAGTCAAGAAAAGGAAAGGTGGATCTTCTTCTACACCTGCAAGAGGGAAGAAGAGACCTACACAACCTAAGAGGCAATCACACCACCTAAAGAGAAAGGGGGCCATGAGAGGTTCTATCAAAAATAAAGAATAAGAGGATACTATGATAGTTGAGATAGACTCAATATTGAAGGGGAATTCCATTGGAAATGTAAATACACCTGTTAAAAAAATATGGTACTTTACAATTACCTCATAATCTGATTCAAAGGATGCATTTGTAGCAAGGAAAATGAGAAGAAGATCCCCAAAGAGTCCTAATTCCAAGGGTTGTAAATATACCGACACAATGGGGGATGGTGATCAGTTCCTAGAAAAGGATGAAGAACTGTTTATAGCATAAAGAAACATTGGTAAAGAATTACAAGAAGCCTTAGAGTAAAGAAATTGGAAGAATTGGTAAGATCACACTAGTAGAGGGACAATGAAAGGGACACAAAGATCAAAGAATTAGAGGAAAACCTGTATAAATTTGAACATGGATCCAAATTGGAGATCCTTGCACAATTTGCTATGGTTGAGGTAGGAAATAAAGAACCTGTGTCTCAAGAACCAATTCCTCATTCTAGAACCCCCATTGGTCCTACCATAGTGTCTTTGGGTATGGAATTATGGAAGAGAACCCAAGTGTTCTCTTAGAAAAATAAATATTGGGAGAAAGAAAAATATGAAATGATATCTAACTATACCAGGGAACTTGAACAACAAGAGAGAGAAGTGAAAATATTGACAATAAGAATTGGAGAGATAGCAGATATAACTGCTTAGTTGCTCAAATGCAGACCACCTACTGGGGTCTATACATTATTTTTGCAGGAAAAGTATTTTTTTTTCAATTCAGATAGTTAATTAATGATTTACCAATCTCCATGAATAATAAATTTGTGTTTTTAGAAACTTTCTTTGCTTCCACACCAAACATGCAAGACCAATTATGTGAGTTTTAATTGCATAAATTTGTTCTCTTAGATGAAACAAAATGGAATCCACTAATGTTCGTGGGAGACCTACAAATTAGAGCATTGGAATCTTACATTAGGAATGAGAAGCAAAGGGAAGAGATCTTACAAGAATACAATGAGAAGGGAAAATCCCAATGCAATTATAGAATAGTGGTCAGATCTCCTAGATTATAAAGGTGTAGGAAGAAAGATAATGAGCATTAGAGAAAATGATTATATTAGGATGAAGCAACTAGCTACATGACCTATCCATCAAGCCTTTAAGTTTGTATAAAAAATATGGGAAGAATTAACTCTTGAATTGAAGAAAAAAAACCACATTCCATGTATAATTTTGTAGCTATTATTGGAAGTCCTCACAGATACATAAATATTACTAGGGATAATGGACTTAAATGGTTTCCACTTACATTTAATCCACCCATTCTCCTTTATCCAGTGCCGCATTAGACAAGCAAAAAGTGTGTGGAAGAGCAACAAGTAAAGACTATCAAATTGGTAAAGTTTTCATGCTATTGAGGCTACTATCTGAGGCAAGCAAAGGGAGTTGATGTTGTAGTCGATTTCAAGGAAATAACTCTGTAATATAATATGTGTCCTTAAACTTTGCTTGAGGAAAATAAAATAATCTAGTTGGGGGGAATGATGGTCTTGGTTAATAGCTAGTTCTCTTCCATTTAGTTCATATCTTTTAACATTTCAAGCTACTTATTTCACAAATATTCCTAAAACTTAAATATATTTTTTCCAACCTAACTAGACTTTGATATATGGAAATATAATTATGATATGATGATGTTTATATGGATAAATGTGTGAATGTGTATGAAATTCAATATTATTCTATGTTTAGTTCATGATTGTTAATGGTGTGTATACTTTATATGAAACTAATCTCTTGCATCCAAAAGAATTGTAACCCACAACAATTGAAGAGCTTAGCCCACAACCAAAGGATTCTAGGAATATTGCAGGGGAGAATCCAAAACATTGAGAAGGTGATAGTTATAGGAAACAATGAAAGTGATCCTTTAAGTCATCAATCGTGAGTCACCAGATCATCCAATAAGACGATAAAAGGAAGAAGAAGTCTGTATTGATCGGGAAGCCAACGTGACAGTTTTCATAAAGAACATCTCTATCAAACTATTAGAGAAGAGTTTTAATTCTATTTGTCTTCTTCTATCTTTTTTAATTATGGTTTCAGTTATAGAGACTAGTCTTCTCCCTATTTTGAAGAAGAGTGGACATCTGCATTTAGTTTTCTGTTTTTATTCCTTATGCAAATAAAACACCTCCCGAGCTTATATATTTGGATTGGGGGTTGAGGAGTAGATCTAGTAAGAGGATATATGTTTTGATAGTTCTAGTTTTTGTTTCACATATAATACTCCATTGTTAGTTTTTTGTTATTTAGTTGTAATGGATATGCACCCATGAGTGAGAGATCTGTGAATATTCTTGTCATGTTGTGAGAGTTCAGTTATATGCAATAAAGATATTCCAGTTTACTGTTATGATTATTTGATTCAAGTAGCACATATTTGATTTTCCCTTGTGGGTACAACTCAAGCAAGGGCCACTCGAGGTACTATTTGCACACCTTAATTTTTGTTATTAGATTAGAGGATTATATTGTTGTATTCATTTCAAGTAGATTCTTAATTACATGTACATGAGTCATATCTTGTATTGAAAATTATGCTATGTGATGTTTCCTTGAGTTGTTCTCTAGAGAGGTCAAGTAGTTAGAAATAAGATTTAGAAGTGTTAGTAGATTGTAGAATTCAAGTTTAGCAGTTAACAATTATAGTGTTAAGATGAAGGTACTTGTAGCATCAGTAGTAGATTAAGTTATTTTCCTTATTTTTTCAAGTTAACACTTTATTTACTTTTCCAACCTTTACTATTTTCCTATACATGTGTAAACCACCTATACTCATTGATATAGGCCATGTAGAGTTTGTAAATGCACATACAATTCTAACATCATCAAAATATTACGAAGCCCTATTGATAATTAAATGAAGTATTTGCGAGGGTTTAGTGAACTGTTTAGCTAGGAACTCCTCTGAATTATGTATCTAACACTAAGTTGACTGAGCATTAGAAAGGCCTTACACAAAGTACCCGAGTGCAACATGATACTATTGCAATGTATTTTGCTTTTGTAGTAGATAAGGACACAAAATATTTTTTTTGCAAGAAACAAGACTATCTTGAAGAAAGAATGTACCACCACTAGTGCTCTTCTTGTCATCAACACATCCAACCCAATATGCATTTTTGTATGCTATCAAATTAAATTCCTTGCTTCTAGGATACCACAAACTATATTCCATAGTAGCTTTCAAATATCTAAAAATTATTTTTACTACCTTCACATGTGTCTCCTTTGGTGCGGCTTGAAATATTGTAACCATATTAACAACTTGAATGATATCTAGTCCAGATGTAATCACATACAAAATCCTTCCAATCATTTATTTGTACAAGGTTTGACTTACTATGGAAGACTCACCATCTTTACTAATCTTACACATAGTAACCATAGGCATACTAACTGATTTACAATGTTCCATGTTAAAATTCTTCAATATCTCCTTGACATACTTGGTTTGTGCTAGGAATATACCTTTGTCTGAATAAAATATTTGTAAACCAAAGAAAAATGACAACTCACCAAGCATGGATATTTCAAACTCTTTTTGTATTTCACCAGAAAATTCCTTACACATCTTGTCTTTACTACCATAAAAAATGATATCATCAACATAGAAAACAAAAATCAATCAATGATCACCTTCAATTTTGATATAAAGGTTACTATCAACAATACCTTTCTTGAATCCTTATTATTGTAGATACTTATCTAGTCTTGAATACCAAGCCTTGGGGGCCTTTTTGAGTCCATATAATTCTTTCTTCAATTTGTAGATAAAGTACATATTATTTGAAAAATGAAATCCTTCAAGTTGTACAATGTATAATTCTTCCAAATCACCATTCAAAAATATTGACTTGAAATCCATTTGATATACTTTGAAAATTTTTAATGCAAAAAATGCCAAAAACATCCTAATTGCTTCTAGTATGGCTATTGGAGCAAAGTTTTCTTCAAATTTAATACCTTCCACTTGAGCATAACCCTTGCAGACTAATCTTGTCTTATTTCTTATCACTTTTCCATCCTCATTCAATTTATTTTTGATTACCCATTTTGTACCAATAACATTTTTTTATAGGCCTTGGAACGATTTCCCAAGTTTCATTATTTTCAATCTGATTTGGTTCTTCTTCCATTACTTTTATCCAATTCTCATCTTTGTTGGCTTTTGTAAAGTATTTTGGCTCAATTTTGAATAGTAGATGAAAATGTACATGCTCATTCATCCCTTCTAATCTTCTTTTGGTTAGGAATCCGATGTCTTTATCTCCAAGAATTTGACTCTCAGAATGATCTCTCTGGACATATCTTGCCAGAGTTTTGTTGTTTGATCTCTCAAGATCACTTTGTGTTTTTTTCATTGATGCGGTATGATCCATCTAAATCACTATCATGATTTTTGATGTCAACTTATAGTGCAATGTCTCATCAAATTTTACATGTTAGCACTTTCTACAATCTTCTTTAGTATTTTATTGTAGCATATATATCCCTTACTTCTTGTTGAATAACCAAGAAATATACCTTCATTATATCTTGAGTTAAATTTACCCAAGTTATTTTCATCTTTTATGATGCAACATTTGCTTCCAAATATTCTAATTTTTTTGACTAATACCAGTCTACCTTTCCATAGTTCATAAGGTGTCTTAGTGTTATTCACTCTTTTTTGTCCTTTGTTAAGAATGTAGACTATGGTATGGAAAAATTCTCTCCATTATACATTAAGAAACTTAGCTTGATTTAACATTATCCTTACCATCTCATAGATTATTCTATTCTTTCTTTCAACAACTCCATTTTGTTGAGGAGTGCTTACGACAAAGTACTATCTCATAATTCCATGTTTCTCATAAAATTATTCAAAAGCATCAAAATTAATCTCACTGCCTCTATCAGACCTTAGAAAATTGATTGTATGACCAATCTCATTTTCTACCATAGCTTTGAATATATTGAACCTCTCAAAAGCATCATATTTCTCTTTTAAGAAAGTAACCCATGACATCCTAGAAAAATCATTAATGAGCATCATAAAGTACCTATCACCTTGTAGGATCTTTTCCCTCCTTGGTCCATATAATTTTGTATGGACTAACTCCAATGGATTTGCAGTGGAATACTCCTTTGTCGGAAGTCTCGCTCTTGTTAATTTTCCTTCTTGACATTCCTTGCAAGAAGTGCATGGGGCCTTTACAATTTTAGGCATATCTAATACTACTTGTTTAGAACTAATCTTCACAAGATCAAAATTTATGTGACCGATTTTTTGTGCCATAGCTAGCTTTCATCTTTTTGTCCCAAGAGGTATTTCTTTCTTTTGATCTCATTGAGGTTGTACACATTGATTTCTATTCTACTTCATTCCGTTGACAAGCTTACTAGTGCTTTCTTCTCTAATTTCACATCCTCGTGCATTGAATGAAAGACTGTAGCCTTTGTCACACATCTGAATTACACTCAGTAAGTTATTCTTTATACGTTCAACATAGAAGACATCATATGTCTTAATTTATCCACCATCAAGACTTAACATATGCTTTCCAAATTCTTAGCAACAAAATTTCCACCAAGCCTTACTAATCCACCATTCCATTTTTTCAAACATATAAACTTTCTTTTATCTCTGGTCATTTGGCTAAAACATCCACTGTCAATGATCCATGAATTTTTCTCACTCTGTGCATGAAATGCAATCTATGCAATCAATAATTTTTCATATTTCTGATTTATTTTCTTCATTTTCCACAACTTCTTAGACTCCTTTTCCTAATCAACAAACATATCTTCTTTCTTGTCTTGCTTAGGACAATTCATAAAAGTACTTCTACAATGCCTTACAATATGTCCAAAATTATTACACTTGTAACATATGGCATTAAATTCAAATTGAGGTGTGAATGCATTTATGCTTACAAAATTATTCTTTCTTGTAGGAAACCTTCTATAGTCTACTACCTTATGACCAAATTTATTACAAGTATAATAGTAACCAAAAAAGGAATAATTAAACCTAGTATTGTATTCCTTTCTTTTCAGATTTATTTTTTTCAATCTCCTCTTTTGTTGTACTTAAAAGAAATCATCTTCTTCCTTTTTGAGTTCTTCAGTCTCCTTAGATTGATCAATATTTGAACATTCAAAGGAATTCTCATCAAGATCCTTTGCAAATGTCTTCATGAGGTGCTCAATAGTCTTTGTGCTCTAATTTTTATCAAATCTAATACCAGTTTTGATGTGTAGTAACCTCTGACTGTTGATAATCTCGTCCAAAATCTTTGTGCTCTTTCTGAACTTCATATTTTTTTCTCTTGACCATTAGCTTTCTCTAAATCCTTTCTCAAGGATACCACTTTTGCTTCAAGCCTTTCACAATATTTTTCCTTTAATTTTGATTTTTCTGTCATGTCATCTTATATTCTCTTTGCTTCTTCTATTTGAACTTTTAGATCTATAATCACTTTTTCTGATTCTTTTTTAACTTTTTCTTTTGTTTTTTATTTTTCTTTCTTGCTTTCATCAGTTCATCTAGGGTAGTATAAGTTCACCTTCTAGATCAACTTCTTCTTCTCCTTCATATTTTTAGAGTTTACAATTTTTGTATCTTCATCCAAGGTTTCCATTTCCATGAATAGAGCTTCTTCTCTTTCACTTTCACTTTCAGAGGTGCAATGATCATATGAATAGCTATCTTCCTTAGAATAAAGGCTTTTACTAGACTTATGATAACTCTTCTTCTTATTCTTGCACTTCTTATATCTCTTTTGATAGGTGTTATACTCTTTTTCTTTGTCGCCAATTCCTTTGAAAGGACATTTAGCAACAAAGAGACCTATTTTACCACAATTGAAACATTTGAAGGGTAACTTACCTTTGTAATTAATGAAGCATTTCTTTAACTTCCTTACAAAATTTTCTTCTTTAGAATCCAATTCATCACTGGAGTTAGAGTCTTCATTTATCTTTGATGCCTTGAAGGCTTCATCTTTCCTTGAATTTTTATCATTCACAATCCTCATCTCATATACATTCAATATCCCATGTAGTCCTTCCATTTTTAGAGTGTTAGATCTTTAGCTTCTTGAATAACAAAAAAAATTGAATCAAATATTGGGGGAAGAGATCTAAGTACCTTTTTTATAATCATTGTCTCTTTCACTTCTTCACTGAGTCCTCTGATGGTATTGAAAAATTCCCAAAGAAGGTATGCGACAATATTCTCTTCTTCCCCCATCTTTAGAATTTCAAATTACCCTCGGTATGTTTGAAGTTTTACTTTCTTGACTTTTTCATCACCTTCATAGATATTATGAAGCTTATCCCAAATCTCCTTTACAGTCTTGCATTGCATTATCTTGACAAACTCAAAGTTACATAAACCACATAAAATAACATTTTTTTCTCTTGCATTGTTCTCACAAGATTTATTTTTGACTTGATCTCTTAGAGGATTTTCAAGAATTTCATAACCATATACAACAAATTTCCAAACATCAAATCCTAATTCCATCGTGTAAGCTTCCATCCGTACACTCCAAAAGGCATAATTGGATCCATCAAATAGTGGAGCCTTGTTTGAATAAATACCTTCTTATCCTACCGTGTGTGCCATCCCAAATCTACCTCAAGTTGTTAAGCTTCACCAAGGAAATTAGCCCTAATACCATTTGTTAGACACACAAATATTGAGAGGGGATGAATCAATATTTGATACATTTTTATTTTAAACCACCACATTCATAACATTATGAAAAAAAATCAATGGAAATACAAGTAATGAACACATCCACACAAGAGAACACCAAATTTACATGGAAACCTAGAAGAAAAAAAAAACCACGGTGAAAAAAACTAATTGGAACTACTGCCCAAATCCAACCTCACAAAATAATATAGAACTTACAATAATTTTGCATGCATCAACCCACAAAAATTGTAACCCTAAAGGGAGACATTAATCCCCTTGAATTCTGATTTGCAAGCACCAACCTACAAGAGACACCAATCCGCTTAGACCAAGCTTCAAAACAACCACTAAGAAATAAATTATATCAAGAGGCTCCAACCTCACATTACATAAAGAATACAAATCTAATCTCAAACAACTTGTTTTGTATTAATAGGCAAACACATACTATATCTATGTGAACATGATATTTCAATTTCAATCAACACACTTAACTTATTTTCTCATCTTACACACCATACACTTCACTTATTTCCACTCTATACATTTAAAAATAATAATAAAAAATATATCTATTCCATTATATTATCAACATCTTCATGTCAGCCTAGAACCATTTAACACCATTCACAACAATACATGTTGGCCAAGGATAAAACCTTAATTTAAAATGATATGAAACATGTAGTCAACTTGACCTTGTTGATGGCCAAATTGACACATGCAACACACATAGGATTTAATATACCTTAACTCTACTGGAAAAGATAAATGATCATGAGGTCAATCACCTTCCAAGGTCCTACGAGTTGGGTCACAACTACGTTGTCCTGTAAAGTGGTCGATATGGCTGTAATATGCAAGGGTCTTGCTGGTCTTTATCACAAACTGGGTATATTTATTATTTAATTGTATATAATAATGGATCAAATAAATATCAAAAGATGTGACAAGGCATGAAAGAGAGAGAATGTATATTTATCCAATCAATATGATTCATTATTCTTCAAAGAAATAGTTTTAGAAAACTATAAAATAAATAAACTTGCATTATACATTGTTATATCTATTTTCAGTGTTAAATTCAATAGGCATACTTCATTTCATTCATTCTAATTAGAAACCCGATACAAATTGATTTATTTATTTGAATAATTATAAGTCCCATGTAATAAAAAAAATACCATTCACATGTGAGAGTAAGAACCCAAGGATGATCAAATCTGGTTGATTTTATTAAGTTTATGTTTCCACAACTTTTATACATTCAACAAAACTTCACTGGCGTGTAGATCCATGCTTCTTCAAACTAACTCTTCCTAAAAACTAATTATGAAATGCAACAAAAACAAGAAAACTCTAGAAAATCCTAGTTTACTGGACCTTCAGTCAATATCTCCAACCTTCTAACCTTTAGAATGAGATAGGATTTATAATTTATAGACAAGAAAGAAAGAATTCCCTCCAAAAGAGACATGCAACACATGCAGTGCACCCAACATGTAGATCTACAAATTTAGGTAGTTTCCATGATGAAATTCATGTTGGGAAAATATGTCTCAACCTTTCAATTACATAAGTTTTATTGTTGATAGGTAAGCATGGGCGTGGGGGGGGGAACCCCACAAGGGGTTTGAGGGGATCATCCCCTTGGTGGGGGGTTTGGGGGTTGCGTGCCCTGATGGGGGATCGAGGAAAACACCCCTAAAAGCCAAAATTTATGTATATTTTTATTATTGTGAATCTCAACCGTTCATCATTAGGTTTCAGTTCTGACGGTCGATATTTTGTTGGCTTGACTTTCCCTAGAAGGAAACCCTATTTTATGAGGGAATTGTATTACAATTGTGTATTGTGATGTATTCTAAAAGTATGATAGCAATGGTGTTGCCTCTAGATCTCTGGTTGGTGATACTCCTGTAAGAATCTTGATTTGTGAGTATATTGTAATCTTTGTGATTTTTGAATAATATATCGGGTGGCTTTTGGAGTGTGGGGTTTCTCTCTCGAAAGGTTTTTCCCCATGTAAATCATTGTGTTATGGTATGCATGATATTTATGTTTATTTTTATTTAATTTTCCATTGAAAAGATCTATAAATTTTTGCATTATCCTCCTCTCAAGATTAGTGTAGGAAGTTGTTCCATTACCTTAGCTTCCTAACACTTTAGTTGTTTAGAAAAAAAGTTATTTTTTTGGAAAACTGCCTCTAGCTGGCTATTATAAACATCTGCTAACTTCTAATTGCAAAAATGTGCCCCCTATTCTAGGACATAAAACATCAAAAAAACATATTCTATGTTTGAAAAGTCAATATGGAATATTCTCTTTTAAAAAATATTCAAAAAAACATATCCCTTTCTGCTTCTACTTGTATTCTTTGAAAATTTCTAATACTTGGGTAACCATTTCCACATCCAGACCATCCACTCATTCTAACTTAAACTTAGACTTTTCAAAATTACTAGAGGTTACAGCTATACACCCCTCTAACCTCCTTATGTCATCCTTCACCCATCTTACATCAACTTTAATATTCATTAGTTTGTCCAAAATGGTCTCCTCTTCTTCCTTTTCAGAATTGATCTACTTCTCCAATTTTTTTTCCATGAATCTTTAATGGCTTGAAGGGAATCCAATTTGTGTGTACTCAACAACAAGAGATCAAGGTTGATAATGGTGAATATGAAACTTTCAAAATAAGAAGAATTCTCATACAACTCTTTATGCAATTCTAGCAGACTTAATCGATGTTCTTCCATAAGCTCCATTTTAAAGGATATAATATTAGTGCATTTACTAATAAAACTTATATCTTCATCTCCTAAAATTGTTGCTTGCTTTAACTCCTCTGTTCCTATCTTACTCAATTCCTGAAGATGTTTCAAGTCTACTTGGTATTTCTCATCTTTGTCCCTTAGATTATCAATATATCTTTGTAGTTATTCTTCTAGGGTATAAGCCTTTTCATACTACTTATACCCAAATAACACAAGTTCATCCATTTCTCTTCCGAATTTATCAATCCACTTGTCAAAAAATTGGCCATTCTCCTTCATCTCATTTAATCCATCTACCTCTTTCCTTCTCATCAACACTAGGGCCTCTGATGACATGGGTTTATATGAGGTTGAAGAAAAAATACCCTTGAGAAACACCTTCATTTGTTCAATTTGAGTCTTTAGCTCATCCTTTGTTTACATATCCTTGCTCATTCGAGCCTTTACAAAATCTACGACCAAATCCAAGGATGACATTTGGTCTCTTTTGGTTTGCTTCCCCATATTTATAGTAGATAGGTGATAGTTTGATGCTTACATATCTCTTTCATCCTTATCTACTAAAGGGGTGGTAATTTAAGCAATTATCTCCCTAGCCTAATTGAATCTTGTGGCATGGAGATTCCTTGGATTCTTCCTTGATTTTATCTTCTCCACCTCTACCACCATATCTTACCAACTTAATGGTTGAAGAACCACTTGTTGCCTCTTCTCTAAGTTCAATTTTAACCAAGTGCTAGCTCCAGAAGGGGTAGACACCTATTGTTCTTCTGTTGGAGTCTCCTTAGGTTGATCCTTTGTCAATTCTTCTGTGCTAGGCTTTTGTGATGAAGAGGCTTTATATTTTCAACTTTCCTTTCCTTGTTGTCTATGAGCTCATTTGGTTTCTCTATTGTCAACACATGCTCTTCATTTTCCTCTTTATCCTATTTAGGCTTGTTTAAATCCTCCTAGAGTTCATGTGTTTCCAAACCCTAATCTTCATGTATTTCAAAAGCTATATATTTAGCTATCTTATGTTCCTCAGAGTGGGTAACCTTGGATGAATTAGGTGTTATATCCACCTGAGCACTTTGATGTTCCTCCCCTTCTTTTTGTGGGTCCTCTTCTTTCGATTGTGCTGGGGATGGAACATCTAAAATATCAACCACATTTATTATTGGTGGTTCTTTTTTGGATTCTTTGCTTGGCTCTATTGTTGTGGTATCCTAGATAGGAGGAACTTGGGTAATGGGTATCACTCCAATCTTGATATGACCCCTAAACTTGCACCCTTGAAGGAAAACTTTGTCGATTTGAAGGCTTCTGCTACCTTTTCCATTATAGGTTCAGTCCCTGTAGTACCTTAGGTAGATGCCTTTTCCTTCTTTTTCTACCTCTTATAATCAACTAGTATGGATGAAGAGGAAACCTCTGTAGTTGATTGATTCTTCCTCTTTGTGGGGCCTTCTTTACCCTTGAAGCTCTTGATCCTTAAGTCCACCTAGGTGTTGCTTTTGTCCAAGACATTTTCAGATATCAAATCAATAGAAGGTTCTTCCTTCTTAGACCAGTCAATGGGATCCAAAGTTATAGTATCAACTTTGATAATGCCATAAATTGGACCTATAGACACTTAAATTTGGACAATTAATTTATCCAAATTTATCCCTTTTCATCTAAACATCCCCTTATCTACATTAATTAAGTAATATCACTATTATTTAATTAATACCTCTAAAGTTCTTCTAATCCCTAAGGTATCTAGTTAAATAATTAAATACCTTCCCCCTTTCAACAAATGAATTAAATAAATATAACATTTATTTAATTCCTCATATGTCACATCCTCCATCATTTTTATCTAATCCTAATTATTCTCCTAATCTCATAATTAGAGATGTGCACATGCTTAATCCTTGATTAGGATATGTCACATCCTCCAACTTTTGCAAGTTGGCCTCTAATCTCTCTTAGCCACCTAACCCGTCTCTAATCCTTCATTAACTAGCCTAATCAACCTCTCAAGGAATTTTTAATTCCTTTTATCCTTCCAAGGAATATTAAATTCCTTTTTCTCTTCCCCATGTGGTCTTTGACTTGTCACATCAAGTCACATGTGAAGTCTTCTTAATCTCCCACTTGCCTCTAATCTGTCATTAATTTATCTAGTCAAGTACTTGCACAACCTTAATCACCTAATTAGGTCAACCTAATCCCCATATCATTTATGAAATGTGTCCTAAGTCAACCTTCTTAAAGGCTTTCTCCTTTTGGAGAAGGCACTCCATTCTCCATGTGAATTTTTAATTCACATTTAATCCCCCAATGCATTCCTTTTTTCTCATCCCCATGTGGATATTTGAGGAATTTTTAATTCCTCACATGTCCTCTCACCCACATGGGGACAAGGACCTCCTTTATGAGGAGATCTTGTCCAATCCCAAGGTACTATGTAGTACCTCCATGTCATGCACTCTCCTTCCAACTCATGTGCACATCATCTCTTACAAGCCACTTCACATGCCACATGTCAAGATGTGAGGGCTTGTGAGTTCTCAACTCACCTTAGCCCTACATCTTGATCTTGGTGGCTCAATCTCAACCGTCCATTTCCCCAGAGAGTCCAAAATTTGCTATAAATACCCCCTCTTTTCTCTCATTTTCGGGGAGATCATTCATGCTAGCCAAACTCTTGCAAAATTTTCTCTTGAGCCATACTTAGCCAAATTCTTGCATTTGCATCATTTTCACCCATTTTCCAATCATCTTACATCCTACACTTGCATCTCTTGCCATCCAAGGAGCATACAACATCAAAGATCAAAGGGCCAATCAAAGGACAACTCAACAAGTTGAAATCTTTCATTTTGCTTAGTTAAGTGAATCCAACTAGGCTAATCTTGAGGTGTAGGGTGTTTATAGTTGTTATTTGCACTCTTTTGTTTGCTGCTCATTTTCTAACACGTATTTTTTCCCTATCATAGGACCTAGTGTTTGCCTATCATCAAAAAATCCTTCAAGTATATCATCTTTGACACCAAATTCCTTCATCTGGAAGATGGTTAATCTATCATATCTTATTTTTTTGACTTCAAAGTCATCCTAGAAATCTACCCATAAGTCTTCAATGTTGGGATTATGATATGGAAACATAGAAGAGTTGAGTGCCTTCATCCTCCCTTTTGGGTCAAATTTATCCCTTGAGATATATGGCTTTAGGTTGAGGGCTTGCAGTTCTTTTGGAGCTATCTTAGCAAGCCGCAATGGATGGACATGAGTAATACCCCAATTGAAAAGAATATTTTAACCCTTTATGTTTTCCTAAGAATTTTAGGTGTACTTCCATGACATGCCTTGCAAAATCAATTAGTATTAACCTATCACTACAACATCTAGTAAACAAAAAGGGAGCCTTGTCAAAACAAAAAATTCTAATATAAGTTGATTTGGGGAATTGAATGAACCATTGACCCCATTCCTTAAACAAGGCCATAGCCTTCTTTGTTATCCTAAACCCTACATCTCTAGTTATTTGAGTGATCATTAGATACAAGAAAACATCATTAACCCTTTTAAAATGTATTTTTGCTTCTTTGAGTTCCAGTTAAGTGTAGAATTCCCAAATTTTACTTTTCCCTGGGGCTTCTCCTCTGATTCCCTTAATGGCAAGTCTTGAAAAATTTACCACTTTGGTTGCTAAATACACTATATAAGAGGGCATGAAAAATTGCTTAGTTTCCCTCACAGTGGTAATTTGTGCATGGATTATGTTTGAGACAATCTTCCCCAGTTTAGAGACACTTCTCCTTTTAGAATAAAATTAGTGAAATGGAACATCCAGGTCTCATAAGTCCTGGATTCTTCCTTTCTGAAGGCCCTAGATAATAAAGTAATAATGTCTCCCACTTCTTTATAAAAATATGATCTTATAAGTTTTTATGGGATATTTTCCACTAATTTCCTTTTAGTCCTTAGCCATTTCTTATTCAAATGCCTAATGTTTCCAATAATTTCCTTCTTGTACTTTGCAATGACCTCTACTTTTGTTGTCATTTTCAATCTAGCACATGGTGGAAGGTCAAACACAACCATAATAATAGGAGGGGAGAGATCAATGATCTTAGTACCCCAAGAATCATAACACTTCCTTTGTACTGGATTATATGCTTCTAATACTACAAGGATAAGCTCTGGGCATTGTACTACCACTAGAAATGAGGTAACATGAGCCAATCCTGAACTAGCTATCTTGTGAGCCCTAGGAGAAGCCTTTGTTGAAAAGTTTTCTTCATTAAATTCTTCCATGTTGATGTGCCCAAGTTTAGTATCTGTGATCTTCATAACTTGTAAAGTGAACTTGGACACATTTGGAACTCAAAATTTGTACTTCATTATGAGGGGCAATTTATTAGATTTAGATCTCTTAATTTTATTTTCTCCATTTTCTTCTCTAGATACCCCTTATGCACCTGAGTCATCACCTGAAGTAGACATTTGGATAACCTAAAATAAAGAGAAAATAATTCATGTAAGAACATTTGAAACTTTAATGGGAGGTGGAAGAAGGATGTTATCATTTTACCAAAACCTTTACCTCTTCAAGAACTTGGCTCAAAATAAAATTCAAATTTGATCCTATGGGTTTTAAAACCCCACAAGGATCCTTATGTTCTTGTCTAATTTTGAGCTATTGGTGGGGGTTGGGATCATAAATGAATTTTGGACCTTTTCTTGAAATGTCTGAGTAGACTTTAAAACCCCGTCGGGACAATGCCTTCACAAAGCTGAGATCAGGTTTGGATCTAGGACTTTGGATCCTTTCTGAAATATCCATTCAAAGATAAAAACTTCGAAAGGACCACTAGCTTATCAAACCAGGACCTAAAACATACTTTGACCCTTTTTCCAAAATCTTCACTTGGATTTTTAAAACCCAAATGGCTATAGATGTTGACTTATCATTATGGTCCAATTGGTCTTTGAAGTTATAAACAGACCTTTATTAGGTTATTGCCAAGGTTAAAAATAGATTTCAAACCTAGGTCATTATGGTTTTATTAGGATTTAAAATCTTGAATGAACCTTTATGAATATACCCTCAAATATTTTGGAAATTGAAGGATAGGGATGCTCGAGGTCGTATTTCATAAGGAAAAAGGAATGTTGTCATGGACTGGGACCCAAAACAAATATTGGTCTTGACCTCAAAATGTCCCGTTGGGGATGGAAATCTTGAATGAACATGGTTTACGGGGATCGAGTCCAAGAATAGATCTTAGATTCCAACCTTTCTATAGATGCATCCTTTCAAGATTTTTGGACCCAAAAGGATGTTTCAAAACTAGGTCATAATGAGGTTGGACAACTCCATGAATCAAACTCCATGGGGATTGGGGTTAGGAATGGAATTTGGACCAAATCCTATCTAAGGTTACATCCTTTTGGGGTTTGAAAACCCAAAAGGATGTGTTGGAAAAACTAGCGCACTCTAGGATCTAAGAACTCCTACAAAAGGATCCCAAGAAAAGAAGTTATCGAAGGATTGGCAAAAATAGGGCATGCTAGGGCACATATTTAGACTATCCAGAAGGAAAACCCACCTTAGACATATAAAAACACCAAACCATCAAACAAGGACCGAACCAAGAGGGGAAAACTAGGTCCCAAATGGGACCACAAAACCAAAATGAACATGAAAATAAAAAAGAAAAGAAAAGAAAAGAACCAAAAATGACAAGAAAGCAAACAAAATGAAAAGAAAGCAAGATGGAAAAACAAGAAATAAATAAAACCCTACCTAGAAACAATTTGGGAGAATAATTTGAATAAAATCAAGGTTGAATGATGAAATTCTCTTCAATTTTAGCTTCGGGATTAAATCATAATTATGAATGCAGTTGTGCATTCAAAATCCCTAAGAAGGTGTCTACACATGTATGGGAAAATATGCCACTAATGCGGTAGGTTGTCAGAATTTCAAGACAAAAACAGACTTTGGGACAAAATCCCAAAAGGTCCTTCATCCAATCAGGTCTCAAACTTTGACTAGTTCCAAGAATGGGGAAACAAACAAAAGGGAAAAAAATGGAGTCAGGAATGAGAATAGATTTGTACCCTTTTAGGAAAAAAATTGAAATCCGATTTGAGTTTTGAAACCCGACAAAAAGAAAATTGAGATAAGAGATCCAAAATGGATTTAAACCTTTTCAAAAAAGGTCCAAAATTTATTTAGAAACACAAAGCCCAACAAAAAGTGAAAGAGACTAGGTTTAAAAATAAAAAATAGATTTGGACCATTTTGAAAAAGTTGCAGGGTTTATTTCAGGTTTTGAAATTGGACAAAGTAAAAGGGATTAGGTTTGGAGCTCCAAATGGAATTGGACAATCTTGAGAAAGTTCTAGATCCGTTTTGAGTTCTGAAACCCGACAAAGGAACATAAGGGAAAGCTTGAGAATGAAAAATCCCAAGACCAAAAGAAGAGGAACACTTAGGAGAAAAAATGATAAAGGAGGAAGATGAAAGCAAACACAAAGACAAAAAGGTGGACCCATTTTAACACCAAAGGAAAAAAATGGGGAGTGGGTATGTAGGGCATAATAGACCCCAAATCAAATGCATTACCATAGGTGTAATATGATGTCAATAATTCCTACCATGATCTTAATTGGTCCTATTTTACCTTCACATGCTTCCTCTAGGTGGTGCATGCTTCGTTTCTCTGGTGCAAGCTTTCAACCATCTTTCACAGTTATTCAAGAATTATAGTATTCATTCTATCATTTCTAGATGCTTCATCTTAAACCCAATTCTTATGAAACTTGAAACTAACATATATTCTGAGTAGCTTTACCTATCTTCCAAAATACAAGGAATAATTATGAATAGTGGTAGAATGTGGAACCAAAAACAATGACAATTCAATATAGTTCATGTTTTGCATCTGAGCAAAAGACCTTAGAACACTACTAAAAATATTTCTAAACTTTTGAAAATGTAGTAGACATGCAAGAATAGTCAAGTCAAACTTCCCATGTTTCTTTTTACAATAATGATAATATTAACATCTATAACTAACATTTCACTTTAACATTTATGACAATTCATCAATCATCTCACAAATGACATGCCATTGACATGCCTATGACATATATTTGACATCAATGACAACACTATGTCCAACAAAAATAAAAAATAAAAAATGCTAGATGCTATTATAACTTTAAAATATCTAACAACCAAGGTATTGCCTACATATGGTCCATAAATATAGAAACCATTGATTACATATATATTAGATTGCATAATATTATTACATATCTATTTTATTATCATATATTTATTATAAATAAGATAATATTGCTTAGGTGTTGATGTGAACACATGTTATTTTGTGAGGAACATCTTCTTTCACCCACATGTGTCATTTTCATAGAAAAAATCCTCTATATTTAGTAAGTCATGTTTTACTTAGCCTTCTTCAAAGTGACTCGCTTGGTGGCTCACCTAGTTGTCATGTGATAGGTCTACTTAATAGTCTTCTCATGCTCACATTTGAAAATGAGCCTATTTGCATGTAGTCTTGTACTTTTGGAATATATTATTTTGATTTCACATATTTGTGTGTTTATTGTTCTTTATTTATTGGATTAACATATTTTCTATTATGATGTGCTTCACTCATCTAGATCATGGCTTGTATGAGTATTTTAAGGGAATCTAACATGGTATCAAATCCATAAGGTGAGAAGAAGTTCGTTCAATTCTAGATAAGAATAAAGGTTTGAAGAGGTTCGTGTTGTGGTGTCTAGAAATCCCAAGAATAAACTTTGGTTTATCGATGTTTTTTCTATTTTCAATTTTTTGTTTGAGGGTTTACCTTTTGCTATATGAAAATAACTTTTTTGGAGCATTTTGGGGCCAAACAAATATTGCCATTTTGTTTAGAGTAGCTAGAAACCCCTAAATTGAATATTAAATCATCAAAACTAGAGCAAGTGTAATGAAGGTAATTTTTTTTAGTAGACTATACAATTGTATGGCCCTACATAATAGTGTACTATATGAATTAAAAAAGTATATTTCATTTATTTTACTATAAAAAATAAAAATAAAAAATTATGGAAGGAAATTTATAGTGTAGCCCAATGCTAACAATTTATTTTTAAATAAATGGTAGCCCAATGAACAATCTGGAGTAGGAAGCGGCAGAGATTCTTTGAAACTTGGCCTAGTGACCGGTTGTTTTGTGGTTTTTTGTTGGTTTTTTGTTTGTTCTGCCTGGGTTTTCTTCTGTGCATCTCTTTGTGGGTAGTGTCCTATTTTTTGTCTGTGCTATGTTAATGTTCTACCTTACGCTTTCTTACTATTAAAGGTTTCAAGTTTCCTCTAAAACCTGTTTGTTCCATAATAAAAAACAATTTATTTTTAAATTAAATTTTGGGGGTCATGGGGTACCCTATACCCCTTGTACTCCCTTGCAATGGTAGGGATGTGATAAGTTTGGGGTCCCACAAACCACCTATTTTAAGAGAGGTGTGGGGTATAATCCCTAAACCAACATTAGGAGATATGTGAGGGGTTAATCCCCCACCACAATTTTTTTTTTTTTTTAATAAAACAAAAGTGCCCACCTCCACCCCAACTCCGCTCAGCTACCACATTTTTCAATGGCTTAGCTCATGAGCCACCAAGTGGAAATGTGACCAATAACCTCTAGGTGTAGATATCCTCTCCAATTGTGTTTTCAATTTTGAAAGGAAAATTCAAAAGCCTCTAACTTGTTCATATGGAGGTGTTTTTACAAACATTTTTTTGAAATGGGGTAGAATTTTGTGCTCTCTATAATGGTATAATTTATTTTTAGTTTCTAATTATATTTATTTATAGAAATCAATTTTATTAGACATCTTTCTTTGTGGTTCTCATTTTAAAAAAAAATGATGAACCATATCTTCTACACATGGACTCCTTTTTGGGTCTATTTTTCGTAAAAATACATTTTTTTTGGTGTACTTCATAGTGGTTTTACTAGTTTCCTTTCATTTTTTGTAGAAAAAATATATTTTCAACATTATTTTTTGGATATTATCAAAATACATAACATATACTTTTAATTTTGTAAGCACACTAAAATAAAGTTCCACCAATATATTTTATATTTTGAGGGATTCTTGCATATCATATTGTGTTTTTTTCTTGCATATCATATCGTGATTTTTATACTCACACTAGCTATAAAGTGTCATGAGGGGTTTTATATGTGCCTTGTTATTTTACATCACAAATTTGTCGAGTCAGTGTCCCTCCATGACAAAATAGTTCACTATTCTTGCCTCATCCATGTGTGACTTGTCCTTGCACACCCTTTTTAGGTTCTTGTAGATCACATTAGATGTGATTTTGTATCCCTTTATACACCTTTGTGCCATATTTTAGTTGATTTTCCAATGCCTTCCCCTTTTCAACATTATGGGGAGTATCATCACATGGTTATGCTAATGCTACCTTGATTTTTTCTTTGGAGTGAGCATTGATGTTTATAGAGGCAACCTTGTACCTTTTTTAGTAGATTGGTATTTTTGAGGCTCTAGTTCTTATGTATAGAACCACATGCACATATAGTAATGTTGATGGGGTCACTCATGCAATTTTTTTGTCTCTTTGATCACAATACCATCTACATTATTAACTTCATAGATTAGTTTGACTTGTTGTTAGATGTGCATAAATTATTGAGTAGTGTAATTGAGGGTACTCTTGTATTATTTTGTGCAACTATTATCATCTATATTCATTGGAGGGTTATTTGATTCTAACATAAATCAATTGTTCTTCAACATAGTTTACAAATTCTAGGTGCTTCGAGATTTTTGTATGTTCCTATCTTTCAAGGACAACTTGTTGAGAATTTTTATTTGTTCTTCTCATTCTTTCTTTTGGAGAAGAGTTTTTTCCCACTAGATTTTCTCCCTTTCTGTGTTTGTGAGAGAATTTTTTGTGCATGGGTTCCTTATTAGGCCTAGTTGTTAGGACCCATCATCATCATCATCACTACCTACCTAAGTTGTACTAATGGGAGGTGTTAGAATGCATGATATTATTACATATATATTTAATTATCATAGGTTTATTATGCATAAAATAAGCTTTCTTAGGTGTCAAATTGAACACATTTCACATTTTGAGGAGCATATTATCTCACCCACATGTGTCATGTCCATATAAATCATCTTCTATATTTAGCAAGTCATGTTTTAATTGGTCTCCTTCATAGAGAATTTCTTGGTAACTCACCTAGTTGTCATGTGATATGAATCCTCTTGAGTATTTATTATAGATACTCTTCTCATGCTCACATTTTAAAATAAGCCTATTTGCATTATAACCTTACACATATGGAATATATTATTCTTCTTTTACATATTTGTGTGTTTATTTGAATAGTGTATTCACTATTGTGATGTAATTCACTCATCTATATCATGGCTTGTGTGAGTTTTTGAGGTGGCTCCAATAATGTATCTATGCCCAAATAAAAAAATAAAGGATAAAATATATTTCATCAAATATGATAAGAACCCTTATATTAGATTTTAGAGAAACAAAAACTTATGAAAAACAAATGTATCAAAAAGGAATAGTGTGTAACATACCCTAAAAGGCTGCATTTTTTTACTTAATCTAAGAATAACATATAACATATTTCTATTATACATGCCACTAACCATAAGAATCAATAATCACATTTCATCACTATGAAAGTATCGTAAACATATCTAGTACAAATAATGATGATAAATTCGCTACATAATCAAGAAATATAAGGGTTCAAGTATTACAATACTCATCAATTATAATGAATATAATAGGCCATATAGCCTTCTATTACATATATAAAGTGGTCCTATACAATGTACATCATAAATATATCTAAAAGACACTGAGGTAAAGTTTTCAAGATAATCCATCCAAGATCTAATTTCTAATGGGGAAAGCATTGAACCTACACATAAAAGAAACTTTATACTCTCCAACAATGAATTTGGCAATGAAGTATCTAACTAATAACCCAATAGTGTGAAATTACAAAAAAAAATAACGATTAAATTTTATTTCATTGATTTTTTTTTTGGTTGGTAATAAGATTTTATATTGCTTGTAAAAAAGATCACATCATTTGCTTCAATGATTTCATCAACCATCCAAAAAAATTCCTATAGCTAACCAATTTTTTCATTAGATGCATTTTAACATGCTTTACTTCAGAAACTATAACCCTACCCACCTAAGATCTGTTCAAAATCTATTAGGACCAACCTTACATACATCCACATTAATTTCATACAGTCATTTAAACCTTCACACTATTCCCAATACATCCTTGACTAGGTTCAACCCCCAACAAAACAAAAAGAAAATACTGTAACAGTAATACATTACTTTTGCAAAATTTTAAGAGAGCTACATAATTTAGCTTGTGCTACCCATTTTCGGTCCAATTTTTGTTGCCGCTTTCACCCTCCACTGCCTCGCATTCTATCCTTCAGCTTCCATGTGCTTTGCCTCCACTTTCACCTGGGCTATAATGGCTTCCACCTTCATCAGCTCTACAAAGAGCTTCAAAGCTTGCCAATTGAGCCTTGCCTCTTCCCTACATCGATTTTTGATTTCTCCCTCCGACCAACTCATGAAAGGAATGTATCCTTCTGCTCCTTCCAATTCCTCATTCTCAATACCTTCTCGGATTTCCAAACCTTCACTTGGAACTGCCCATTATAGTATTGAATCCAACCCTTCCAAAAAATCCCTATGCACAATCATTTCCATCACTTCCCTCACTATACTTGTTGATTCTCCCAAGTCCAAACCCCATGCAACTGTCAAGGAGTATACATCCATGTTCGTCTTGTATCTATGCCTTAAATTTAAAAATGATTTCCCCAAAATCATTTGCATAATTTGCACCAATCTCCCATCAATGAATAAGAACATTCCCATTAATCTTTGATCAGAGGCATCGCCATGAAATGGGTTTAGTTGCCTCCTCGACTGAAGAGTGAAATTGGCATCCATTTGAACTCTCCTACACTTCAACCACCACCACAACCACACTAGCTTTCTTCCTTCCTCAACATGCCAATCTCTAGTAATTTCATCAAAGATTGAGGGCAGAGACGTAATAAATTTTCTAGCATAGCCAACACCATTCTTAATTACCCCTCATACTGGGGATGCCACTGCCACCCTCCGCATCGTTCCTCTAGTCATGTCAACTCACTTCAATCTTACCTCATACTCTCTTAATTAATGCCACATCCTTACCATCTTTACCACCTCAATCCACTAAAACCACATGTCTTAGATCTTCTAATCTTAATTCATCAACCTCACTGAAAGATAAAGCCCAATTCGACAAGATGTCAGCCTCCGAATTACCAGATCTCCTAATGCGACTTACAACAAAATCTTCACATGTGTTTAATTCCTCTCTAATTTTCACAATTGTATTCTGGATGTGCCACACACCTATCTCTCCTTTCATTATTGCTTTAAAAATGATGAGTGAGTCACCTTCCAAATGTATTCTTGTAGCTCCTAGTTTCTTACCAAATTTAATCACCAGTAATGTTGCTAAGGCTTCAACTATGTTATTTGTTCCTTCCATGCTACTACATTTCCTTCCCAATCACGGATGATGAACCCTGCACCTGATGGCCTAGGATTCCCTTTTGATGCACCATCAAAGTTTACTTTCCACCAGCCTTCCCTTGGCTTCTTCCATGCAACCACCATTGACACCTTTTCAGTTGGTTTAACCCAACTCGGCCCCTTAACGGGCTTATTTCATTGATTTATTATTCACATAGAAATTCATATAAATAATTTTAGCATACACATGTTCACAATATCAATCACACAACAAAAAACATACTAATTTTCTCAAGTGGAAGTGGTCATAAGGATGGAGAGCTCCTCAGGTGGTGGCGGATTTTCAAATTTCTAAAAGGCAGGATTTCTTGATGATGCTATAGGCGTCAATGGCGGATAGTTTGCTGATGGGAGGGTGATGTCAGGTAGGTCCTTTACGATAGGTAAGCATTGTGGGTCCCCTTTAGTTGATAATGTTTGTTCTACTGGGAAAGGGGCCTCGGTGGTCATGTGTCCTACACATTCCTTGGTGTCCTCTAAAAAAGAGATTCTTGGGATTGAAAAGTCAGGACGAAACCTATCTTCTGGTGGTAGTGATGGGACTTCTGATGCGGCTGGCCTTGGGGCTAGTAAGACCAAGTTTGAATTCCTGTCAAGACCTACTCTTAAGTGGAAGAATCTGTTTGGAGCAAAGCCTAAAGGTAAGAGTACTTCTCCTCCAATGCCGTTTACTGCTAATACGAAAACTAGAGAGTACTCTATTTCTGTTTCAGACTGTATTGTTGAAAGAAGTATGTCCAATATGGATATGGCTCTGTTGGGTAAATTTTTTGGCCCCTGACCTCATATTGAGTTGGTGCACAAGTTTTCTTTAAATCATTGGAAACCTAAGGGACAGATTGATGTGGCGGCTATGGCCAAAGATTTCTTTTCTTTCACCTTTAACTGTGAAGATGATTTGGTTTTGGTGTTGACTGGAGGCCCATGGTTTATTGGTAAGTCATCTTTGATGCTTAAAAAGTGGGAACCAGTCTTCAAACCGAACTTGTGTTCTTTGTCGGCTGCTCTAGTTTGGGTTCATCTTCCAAACCTCCCGATGGAATTCTGGGATGAGGAAGTGTTCAAAGGGATAGCAAGCACCTTTGGTTGTCTGATATCGATTGACCAGATGATGACCTCTAAGAAGAGGTTAGTTTATTCTAGATTATGTGTAAATGTGGAGCAATCAACTGATCTTCCATCTGTCAAAAAAATAAACTCAAAATTTGGGGTTTGGGAGCAAGCAGTTGAATTCAGATCAAATCCCTTTGCGTGCTTCCATTGTAAAAAAGTTGGCCACTGGGCCAAAAAGTGTCCTCTCAAGGTGCCTAAGCAGATGACTAAGCAATGGAGAGAGAAGGAGAAAGACCCATAATAGGTGGTGGAGCCTATGGAGAAAGGGGATTCGGCTCTGTACGAGAATGTGGAGGTTCAACCTATTGAAAAGGGCCCTGTATTGGAGAATAAGGATGATTTCCCGGAAGGCCAGGAGATTTTGGGAAAAGAGAACAAGGCTTTGGGTTAGGGTGTTGAGGTTAAGTCTCCCCCTGCTAGTGATTTGGTAGTATCTATGGAAGCAGTTAGGTTAGAGGCTGCTCAGGTTGATAAGGTCTCTGTTTGTGATGAGGTTAGATCTCCGCCCTCAGGGGTGGTGCATGAAGATGGTTTGAAGGTTGAGGGATTGGAAGTAATGCCTAAATCTAAGGATTTTGGGGAACAAGAGGATCTGGATAATCCTCCATATATTTAGGTTTATGGGCGCAACAGGAAAAAAACATTCTCCATCTTCGGGAGTAGTGACAAGATGAACTACGTGGAAGAGGTAGGCCTCCTACTAATGTTACTAGGGAAAAGGAGAGCTGAATGGACATTACTAATGGGATGTAGAGAACCCTATTGGATATGTGCTCAAAAAGCACATCCAATAAGTTATCATGAAGATCATCTCTTGGAATATGAAGGGATTAAATCACCCTCACAAGCATGATCTTCTTGCTAATTTGGTAAGAGATCATCACCTTGATATTGTGTTAATTCAAGAAACTAAAATGGGATTGGATAAATTGTCTAGGTTGAAGAATAAGCTCTTTAAGGATTGTGGTATGCATTGTTATGATGCGGTTGGGGCATCAAGAAGGATTGTTACTTTTTGGAATCTTGGAGTGATCTAGGGAGCATAGTTTTTTAAAGATTGTAATCATGTGGGTACTTCCTTTACTCACCTGCATGATAGATTCTCTTGGACTCTATCTAATATCTATGCTCCAAATTGTAAGAGTGCTAGAAAAAGACTATGGGAGAATTTGTCCTCTTTCAAAGTTGTGAACCATATTGAGAATTGGCTAGTTATGGAAGATTTTAACACTCCTTTGCATAATGTTGAAAAGTTGGGTGGTTTGCATATGGTGGATGAGAGCAGATATGATCTTATGAATCTCATTAATGATTCTGCACCCCTTGATTTGGACTTGAAAGGTGTGTCTTTTACTTGGTTGAACAAGAGAGCAGGAAATGCCCTGATCTAGGTTAAGCTTGATCATAATCTCATCTCCCCTGAGTGGTTGGTTCATTATTCTTGCTCGCTTTTTTCTCTTACTAGACTGGGATCTGATCACTTCCCTCTAGCTCTATTGGTGGATTTGTTGGGGGGAAAGAAATTTTTTCCGTTTATATTTGAAAATATGTGGACGTGTCACCTTGACCTGGGGAATTTGATTAATGAGTGGTGGAACATCCATGTGGATGGATCGACTATGTTTAGAGTTGCTAAAAAGCTTTCCAATGTTAAGGATAAGGTTAGAAAGTGGAATCACACCTCCTTTGGTCATATTTTTATGGAAAAAGAGGTGGTGACTAAGGAACTTCAAGAGGTGCAACACTTGATCCAAGTGGCTGGGTATGATCAAGCTTTGATGCAAAAGGAAAATATCTTACTTTCTAGATTGCACAACATTGTGGCAAAGGAGGAGGAATTCTGGAAACAGTGGTCGAGGATAATATGGCTTAAAAGTGGGGACATGAATACCAAGTTTTTTCACCTTTCTACTTTGAAACACAGGGCCAATAATCAAATTAACTTGATTAACTTCAATAATAAAGTGTTGGAAAAGGATGCTGATTTGTAGCTTGCTGCTTCCTCTTATTTCTCTCAGCTGCTGTTGATGGAGGGTGAGCTTGATTTGGCTTTCCAAGAGGATCTCTTAAGGGATATCCCTTAGATTGTGGATGATGATATGAATAGAAAGTTGGTTTGCATTCCCTTAGCGGATGAAGTTTAGAGTGCTATTTTTTCTTTTGAAGGTAATAAGGTGCCAGGCCCTGATGGTTTCCCGATGTTCTTCTTTCAAGCCTTCTGGGAAATTATTGCTAAAGATGTTGTTGCAGCTACTAAGGAGTTTTTTAGGTCTGGATCCATTCTCAAGGAATTGAACTCCTCTTTTATTGTCTTGGTCCCTGAGAAGCCTGGTGCTTCTTCTTTTGACGAGTTCCATCCTATCAGCTTATGTAACTTGATTTATAAGATTTTTTCCAAGGTTCTTACAATTTGCTTGCAAAGAATTTTTCCTCTTATCATCTCACCTTAACAAAATGGGTTTGTGGCTGGGAGGAAAATTATGGATTCGATTTTTTCTATTCATGAGAATATCCACTCTTCGTCTGTTAATAAGAAAGCTAGTTTTATTCTGAAACTTGACTTACTTAAAGCTTATGATAGAGTTGACTGGGGGTTTCTGTCAAAGATTTTAACTTCTTTTGGCATTGGGGAGAAAGGGGTGGCCCTTGTGTTTCAGCTTATTTCTACTCCGAGATTCTTTTTTCTCATTAATGGGTCCCCTTCTCCTCTTTTTGATTGTTCGAGAGGTTTGCAACAAGGGGATCCTATCTCTCCGTTTCTGTTTATTATAATGGTGGAATGCTTGGGTCTTCTCATTCATAGATCTATCAATTGTGGGGTTATGTCTAGACTTTCCCCTTCTTCTAGTAACCTTATTTTCTCACATCAACAATTTGTGGATGATTCTCTTATGCTTGGGTAGTAATCTATTAAGGAGGATAGGCAGTCAAGTCGATCTTACAGAGGTATGAAGCTATGTTAGGGTAGAAGGTTAGCTTGCCAAAGAGTGTTCTCTTCTTTTTTAACACTCTGATCCATAGACAAACTAAAATTGCTAGAATTCTACAGTGTCAGATTGGGGAACTTCCCACTTCTTACTTAGGCCTACCCCTATGCTCCAAAGTTCCTGATTCTTTTTGGAGGGGTATGATTGATAAATTCAAATCTAAATTGGCTAGTTGGAAGGGTGCTCTGTTGAGCCAAACTGGGAAAGTTCAGTTGATTAAATATACATTTCAAAATCTTCCTGTCTATGCTCTTAGTATTATTCATATGCCTAGGAAGTTTGCGGATACTTTGGAAAATATTCAAAAAAAATTCCTTTGGTCTGGGGTGGAGGACAAGAGAAGGATTCACTTGGTTGCTTGGGAAGATGTTTGTAGACCTAAGAATGTTGGTGGGCTGGGGATCCATAAAATTAGAGCTTTTAATATTTCCCTCCTTGTGGAACCTGTTGTTGGCTAAGAGAGAATGGGAAAAAATTTCTTGGAATAAATACTTACATGAGGTTGATGGTATAAGGGGGTTCTTTTCTCAAGAGTTTAATCCCCCAGCTGGTTCTACTTTGTGGAATTGCATTGTTAAGGCTCATAGACTTTTGGCCAAGGGTCTCTTTTGGCAACTGGGGGATGGTAGAGATATCTTGTTCAAGGATGATAATTGGTTTGGAAATAGGCCCCTCAAAGATGAGCCATGGGCTCAACCTTTCATGGATCTCTGTGTGTGACAGTTTGGCAAACAAGTTGCTTACTATATTGAAGGAGATTGTTGGAAGAAGTTGCATGAGCTTGACCTTGTTTTGGAGATTGTGTATAAGGTAATCTCTCTGGTACATATTCCCTCTTCCCCCTCTCTTGATAAGTTTTTTTGGAAGCCTTCTTCTAATGGCATCTACTCTGTGGCTTCGACTTTTCATTCTAATGACTCCTTTGTTGGCCCTACCCTGTTTTGGGCTTCTGTGTGGTCCTCTAAATTGATTCCTAAGGTCAATATTTTCTTTTGGCTCTTCTTCTAGAATAAAATATTAACTACTGAAAACTTGGTCAAAAGAGGTTTTGTGATGCCTAATAGGGGTTTTCTACATGAAGAAGAGGCTGAAAATGCTTGTCATTTGCTAATTGGGTGTAGTTTTGTTAGAATGGTTTGGGCCCATGTGCTATCTCTATGGAACTTAAGTTGGGTGTTCCCTGGTTCTATTAGAGAGCTGTGGTCTCAATGGATTGGCCCTTCATCCAATATTGCTCTTTAGTTTTTATGGTCTCTCTCTCTTCCTCATATTGCTTGGGGAGTCTAACTTGAACAAAACAACATAATCTTTAGGAATTCGTCCCTCCCTGCTATCTCTGTGGCTTACAAAATTTGTGCTACCATTAAAGAAAACTTTCAAGTGGGGATAAATTTTCATAATGGTACGAAAATAAATCTAAGCCCCTTGATAGCTCTATTTCTCAAAAGTGGAAGTTGTCTTGTGATATTTCACTCCCGGTTACTAAAGGAAAAACCTATAGAGAAGATGTTGTTTGGAAAGCTCTTCTGGAAGGTTGGGTGAAGATTAACTTTGATGGGGCTTGCTAAAGGAAATCCAGGACTTGTTGGTTGTGGGGGAGTGATTAGAAATTCAAATGGTAGGCTCGTTTATGCTGTGGCACTCCCTTTGGGAACCCAGACAAACCACTATGTGGAAGCGACTGTAGTCTATCATGGTCTCAAATTGGCTCAAACCAAAGGATATAGAAAAGTGTGGCTAGAGGGGGATTCTTTGAATATTATAAAAAATTTGAAAAAAATGCACTCCTCCCTCTTGGACTATTGAGTCCTTAATAAGGGATTCGATAGATATTTTGAATTATTTTGATGAGTTTTATATCTCACATATCCTAAGAGAAGGTAATGGGCTAGCAGATATTTTTGCTAACATTGGTGTCAAATATTTTAGGGAGTGGGGTCTGAATGAACCTCTTCCTATAGAGGCTATTGCTACTATGAATAATGAGTGCTGATTTCAATTGGATTAACGTCTCATTATGGTTGGCGGCATGCATGCTCTTCATTACGTGGCAAATTGTTATGAGTAAATATGGTGTGCAAGATTTGAATCAAGCGACTTGTACGGGAGCAAGGTGCCGTAGGAAACAAAAAACTTTGGTCTTTATTATCTATTGTCCCAACTCTGGCCTCACATGGATTCTAGGTTGTTTTGACATTGTTTTCCAGAGCCTTCTCTGTTATGTGTTTGGTGTTTGTAAGCTGGATTGTGGTGAGATGGGTGGTGATAGAAATCAAGTCGAACCCAAATCTTGTGATGCTATGAGGGAAAGGAAGGAGGTTTGGTAGGTTCTGGTGAAGGGAGGATTAACACCCTATTTGGAGAAACTTCATGGTAATGATCCCCAGGTTACTGACCTTTTTTGTGAAACGATGGAGTGACAAAGTTCTTAAGCTTTATGGGGCCGAGTTTGAGGTTAATGAAGAATTCATTGTTGGTATAACTGGCTTGGCTATGGATGGAATGAAAGTATTTAGGGACAAAAAGGAGGCGCAAACTACAATGAAAATATTTTTCAAAGATAATGAAGAGAAAGATTTAAAGACTGCTAAGAGTGGCAGATATCAACAAAGTTCCCTTAAGGCTTTATGGGGGGATGTAGTGGGGGAATTAATGCGCTATATTACCCTAGAAGGCCACTTTTTGGTGGTGAATGCATATCATTTCATTCTGCTCAACCACTTTCGACATAAGAGGAGGGTTTCTTTCCCATTTTATCTTCTTATGTCTCTTGACTCTGGTATCAAGGATTGCAAGAAGAACTAAAAAAATCCTGTATTGCATGTTGGGTTGATTCTCCTTATCTCTGATTATGCAAAGAGTTTTGAGGTTCCCAAACCTATGGTCACCCCAAAGGGTAAGCAACCCAAACCTGTTGAAGGGTATGATATGACCTTCGAAGATGAACCAGTCAGCAAAAAGGTTAAGAAAAGGAAATTGAGTTTGGAAAAGAGGATGAGTCAGATGAGGATGTGGAATTTGTTCCTGACTCTCTTGCCTCTCTGGAAGGGGGTCCACATTGACCATCCACAGGAAAGAAGAAAAAAGGGGAAGCTTGTGCTAGTGGAGGTTATTTAACTTGTAGTGAAGAAGCTACTATTGTTGTGCCGAGTAGGGGTACGAAGGTGAAGAATGACCTGTATGGGGAAGCTTCCTCGCCACCCCCAGCTACCAAGAAGAAGGATTTGGGGGAAGTGAGTGGGTAGAAAAGGGTTTTGCGGTCTACGAGCCAAATTTTGGAGCAGGGCCATCCTCTTACAATTGCGGGTGGCCTCTTTGCTGATGACTCCCTAAGTGTCAAGTCGATTATGCAGGTGAAAGATAAGGATGGGGAAGATGCTGCTATGTTGGAGACCTAGGATGCAGACTTGGAGAGGATTAAGAAGAGAAAGGTGGTGGTAGAGGAAATTGTGAGCTCCATCCGCAAGCTTAAGTCCCCGGGTGTTGTGGAAAAAGGTAAGGACTCCCCTACTGATAAGGATAGGATTAGTTCCTCTGAGGTGGAGGATGCCCTGGGAAAATGGGTTTTTAAGATTGATAGAGATGATTTGTCTAATGCGCTTGGAACTGTGTGTGAAGGTATCAGGACATAATAACCCAACCAAAATAACCCTGGACACAGTAACCCAGTCATAATAAACAAAGGAAAAAATAACCCAGGGTCATAATAACCCATGGATAGAATAACCCGTGGTCAAAATAACCTGTGGAAAAAATAACCTGTGGTCATTTTATAAATTTTATTTTCCTTTATCTATATTCTTACGGGGATATTCTGTCCATGGGTTATTCTGACCACGGGTTATTTTGGCTTGGGTTATTATGACCCTAGGTTATTTTGTCCTTGGGTTATTGTGACCAGGTTATTCTGTCTAGGGTTGTTTCAACAGGGTTATTATGTCCTGTAACTACACGTGAAGGGTCCATTGTTCTATTTAATATTTTTAAATGGTTTTTCCACGAACTCAATAAAATGAATGTTAAAGTCAGGGGAATGGTTAACAAGGCTGAGGGGTCCTCTATTTAGAATCAAATAGATGAGTTGTTTGAATCCTTAAATACTGTGGCGAACACTGTTGCAGAGGAAACCCTCAAAATGAAGCAGAATATGGAAGGAAGAATCCCCATTCTTGAGGATTAAATGGGGAAAAATTGAGATTCTGTGATGAGAGGAGGGGAGGGTCATAAAATTGCTGGTAAATTTGAGTCTACTGCTATTACTTCTCCTATGGTTAGTGCTAAGAAGCATAAAGAGAGTGCCCATGATGTGGAGGTTGTTGCTGCTGGTAAGCAGATGGGGGAGGATGTTGCTGCTAGGAAGGGTGGCGAGAAAGGTATTTTTTTGATTTCAGAGGTAAAAATGGATGGTCCTGGAGCTCGGACCAGGAACAAAACTAAAGCTCAGGGTGAGGTTTCTAGGAAGGATAGTTCTGATGTTTTTGAAGATGCACAAAAAGCTATAGACTGCGACGTGGAGGTGACATATATTTTGAAAAGCATGTAGTTGTATTAGTTGGTCCTCCTTTTTGGCTATTTTTTTGCTAATGGGTCGCTGATGTTGGAGTATTTTTTGACTTAATGTTGTTATCTTTTATTTCAGCTTCTTTTTGATGTAAAGGGTTTCGAGCCCCTTCAAAACCCGTTTTTTACATCTAATAAAAAACATACTAATTTTCTCAAAAAATTCCAACACTTTACAATATATTATTCAAGCACTAAAAATAAAAATATAATGCAAGAACATCATATAAAAAAAGATCACAATCAATAATGAAACTCATTCAAACAATATAATAAATTGAATCCACAATTATGACACACACTCAATCTCCTTAAAATTCATCAAGGTGCATCTCTCAATTGTGTAGTGTACCCAAGTGCCACTACCTCACATGATATATGAAGGTTAACTATACCTACCACAACGTAGAAAAACATACATTCCTATATAATAGGTTGTGGGGATTAATCAATAGATAATATCCTAGTTACTATTGATGGATAGTAGCTAGGAAATGGAAATGGATGATTGAATCCTAGAAATTATTCATGGATGAGGAAATAGTTACACTTCAAAAGAATGATATATGGGAATTGGTTTAGTTGATTGAAGGATGAAACCATATTGGTTACAAATGGTTGTTCAAAAATAATTTTGTCTCTAGTTGTAGTATTGAGAATTACAAAGCATGGTTGGTTCCCAAAGTCATTCCGACGTTGAGGGAATATATTCTAATGATATTTTTTCCCTATTGTAAAGTTGGTATCTCTCATAATTCTACTAACTTATGTTGTTGTGTTTGATCTTGAGATCGATCTGATGAATGTGAAAGTAACTTATTTCATATTGATCTAGAGGATATCTACATGAGACAACCAAAGAACTATGTTGAGAAGGGTAAGGAAAATTAATTTTGTTGATTGAAAAATCCCTTTATATGTTAAAATAGTCTCCTCAAATATGGCTTAAAAAGTTTGAAGCATGTTTTATGGTTTGGGTTTATCAATTCTAAGTTAGATCATTATGTTTATTATAAAAAAGCAATGATAATATTATCATTATCACTTTGTCTATCAATAATATGATGTTATTTGATAATGGTAATAAATGATTAGGGACTTGAAATTTCAACTTTCATTATAGTTTGAAATGAAGGACTTAAGGGATACTAAGTACATACTTGGGATGGAAATTAGATGGAATGGGATTAACATAAAACTTTAGATTGATCAAAATAATTATGTTTAGCATATTTTGTAGTGTTTAGTATAGCCAACAACATACTAGTGATTGTTACCATTTATGTGGAAATTAAGATTTCAATTTAGTAGTGTCCTATGACACCTACAAATATGGAGGAGATGAGTTTAGAGTCCTAAATAGTGTAGTTGAGATACCTATGTATGTTGTGGTCTATACTAGATAAAAAATTTCCCAATTAATATTACATAACTAATCCTAGAGAGGAACATTATATTATAGTGAGGAGGGTTCAAGAATTTAAGGAAAAAATGAGTATTATATTTGTTATGGGGTGATATTTCATAGGATTAATAATCAATAAATATTCAAGGTTATGTGGATTCAAATTGGATAGTGAATTTTAATAGCAAAAGGTCTACTAGTGGCTATGTGTTTAGCTTATTTGATGGTGCAATGAGTTGGATGAGTAAGTGACAAGTTATGGTTATTTATCCATAATAAAGAAAAAGTACATTGTATCTACTCATTCTTATAAGGATACCATTTATTTTTTGAGAGTGTGTTAAAGTATGGGGCTAAGTTGGAAAGTTGTTAGAGTTTATTGTGATAGTAAAAGTGTTGTTTGGAAAAGAGCTTGACCTTTCATGCATAAATAACAAAATATTGATTTCCAATACTATTTTGTTTGAGACATGGTAGATGATGCAAGGGTGATATTGGAGGAATTTGAAACTTTGAAGAATATTGTAGATGTATTGATAAAGCTGATGAACATATAGAAGTTTAGGTGATGTTGCAAGACTGAATCTATTTACCCCCTAGCAACTAGTTGATATTGTTGGTATTACCTTTTCTCCAACAAAGTGTTTGAAAAATAGGAGGATGTTAGAAAAGATGCTTCAACCTTGCATCTTATTTTGAGGACACTATAATATAATTTTTGGGCTATAAAGGTTGTTTTTAGCTCTTAAAATTAGTGAAATGAGATTTAATTAGAGAAAATAACAATGAAATAAACCTATTTGAGATCTTTAATTTTAAAAAATGGACTCAACTGGCTTCCCAAATCAAAATTTGTGTCCTCTACAAGTTAGTCCCCTCACAATAGAAATTGAAGAGTATACATGATGTATGAAATAATTGTAAAAGGGAGTTACACATATTGACTAAGAATATTTGCCAGCCTATGACATGTAATTATGAGTGAAATCATCTTTGAAGGGTTTAAATAAGAAAAAATAAACAACCCTGTTGATGTTTTTTCCAACTGAACCTTGAAATTTTTCTAAAGGATAGCCAACCCTTATTCTCAAGAATTCTAAGATTAGTTTCCAACGAATGGGAGATGGATTTTATACTTTTCTCCCCTACACTTCAGGCTCTACAAAACCTAGGAGGGTTGTCCTTTATGACACTAGATGCAAATATTTAACATATGGTGCAACACAGTGTAAAGTAGATAAACTTCATACAATACAACAAGGATGTGTATGGCTACCTAAAATAATGGTACACCCCTTGTTCTCATTCCATTATAGGCATGAAGTTGAGAGACAAAATAAACATAAAACTAAAGCATTAAAGGGTTGTTTGAATTTAAAGATTGTTTTTGAGAATGGGGAAAGACAACTGTGTAAGACCATTTCCTGCCTTGGGCTACATAGTCACATATCATGCACATCATATCATAATACTATAACATAATCTTGATGACCAACAAAATTATCACATTATGACAGAAAGGTCTACTTAAGCCTATCACTAAATTCTACTTAGCAATCCACCTGAAAATATGATACCCTCATTACCTACTTACAAGAATTTACACTACTCCTTGAATGGAAAGAAAAAAAACATATAACTCAAACAACAAATGTATTTGAAGAACCTCCATAACTTTGTTATTTCAACTCAAAAGATACTACATCCTAGACATGGAGATAATTACATAACATTATATAATCAAATCTCTACATTCAAGTTACAAAAGCATTATAATATGTGGACTTACAACTTATGTATCTTTACCCTTAGTATTCAACAATTACAATACATAGCCTCTTTCATGGCCAAAACATAAAAGCTGAGAGCCTCTCCAAAACTTAGAACCCCAAAGAATGAGATAAAAATTATATTTTATAGAAGAGAAGAAATCACAGATTGAATCTCAAATTGACACGTCATAAACTCAACCTTCAAATCTGCAAGAAATTTCCCTTTACACATTCTTTTCCCTCTTCTTTTTCCTTCATTCTCATGCAACTTTTTTACCTGTATGTAAAAAGTCATTTATAGCTACATTTTTACTTATAAGTGAAAAAATTTACTTCTGGGTCAAAACCCATTTCACTGGCAATTAGAAAATGCCTTTTAATTTGCATTTTAACCTTGCAAATTGATCCACAAAGCCTTCATTTCTACTTTTTTTTCCTTGCAATTAACCTGGGATTTAATCTAAATGGAAAATATGTAGCCATCTCATCTGCAAATGGTTTGACATTCTGTCAAATACTTATCCTGCAACCACTTGCATATACATTCTACCTGCAACCAATTTTTCCTCAATTGAGTTTGCAACTTTTGTATCACCATTTTCACTTGAAACAAATTCAAGATCTCCCTCATTCACTTTGCAATAGAGAGAAACCATTTAAATGATTGTCATTGCAAAAGAACCATGTGCAAGTCATGAGAAATGATTGCTGGGAGTTTTTGACATGAATGGAATTTTGAAATTGTGTCAAACAACATTAAAAACATTTCCAAGGTGTGAGAAATGGTTGCAAATGAATTTGCAATCATGCAAGTTGTTTTTTTGTTGCAACTGGGCGTGAAAAGCAACTTTATGGGAATTTTAGAGCAACATACCAGCCAATTTCTTCAATTTAAATGCTCCAAAACCTTCCCCAAGTGTTCAAGGGATAGGACACTTATTTGGTCCATATACATGTAGACACCCAAAAATTGTCCTAGGCTTCATGATTTCTAAATTCTCCATCATTTCCTTTCTTCTCATAATTAAAAATACTTTTAATTATTTAATTATTTCTAAATTCATACCTTCTATTAATTAAATAATTTTAATTATTTAATTATTTAATTTTCTATCTTTATTCTCCCCGATTAATTAAATAAATTTTATTTAATTACGCTCTAAGTCCTCTTATTTCAAAATTAAATAAATTTTATTTATTTAATTTTTGTCCACTTTCCACTATAATTAAATCATTATTTTAATTATTTAATTATTCATTAGCCTCTTTCTCATAAATTAAATAAATTTTATTTATTTAATTTGTCCACTCTCTGAATTTTGAATTAAATCATTATTTAATTCAAATGATTCCTTTTGTCACATTCCTCTATAATTAAATAATATCTTTAATTATTTAATTATTCATTGGTCACCTAGATTAAATAATTTTAATTATTTAATTTCTCCTATCACCTCTTTGTCTGTGCCAATATTATCTTCCAAATCAAATCTTATATCTTGACATCTCATTTAATTTCAGCCCTTGATTGAATTATTTTATAATTCAATCTCAACCCTTCATCTTTATCATTGCCCTAATTTTGACCTAAACCTATTTCATACTACAACTTTCAATCTTGGCCATTGATTAAGACATCTTATTGACATTCAATCTCAACCGTCAATCCAAATCAGGCATTTCCTATAAATAAACTCTCTCATAAGCCATTTGGGGGGTTGATTCTTCAAGTGTCCTTATGCTGTCAAAATCATTCTTGAGTCTTTCATCCATTTCTATCTATTGTCATTCATCTATCATCTCCATGTCAATGTTATGCTGCTGAATTAAGCAACCAACATTCCTCCAACAATCAACCTTCAAAATCTTGCATTCTCATGCAGGTGGAGAAGAGCCATGGAGGTCAATCAAGTCTAGTTTGAAAATTGGTTTGCATTTCCTTTGTTTATTTGCATTTTCATTCTAGTTTGTGCTTCATGGTGCTTGATAGGGTTTAGTTAGTTTGTTGTTTTCAACATTAAATCTGAAATTTTTCCCTATTTACATTGGTGAACCTGACATATTTTGAAACATTTTGACCAATCTTGGAGTTGGATTCTTTTGTTGCAGGTTTTGTTTGTTTTTGTTGCAGGTTTGGCATCATTTTGGGACAAAACCCTAGTTTTCAAAGATTCAACCATAACTTTCAAATGGCTATATTTATTTTTTTCTGCGGTTGGGGATAATGTCAAGAGCTTTCAATCCAAAAATTAGATTTTTCGGAGTTGTTTTTGAATTTTTATAATTGTTTTACTATTTTTCATGAAAAATAAATTTTGATAAAAAAATTGTCGAATTTTTTTGGATATTTTTACATTTTTGGAAAAAAATCTGAATTTTAATAGGGGTCTATTATTTATGTTTTAAATTTTGATGCAAAATTATTAGTCAAACAACATATCTTTTAAAATTAGGGTTTTTCAAATATTTGCATATATCTCACAATCGGTTGTAGATCTATTTACAAATTTTTTTCTACAGATTTGGGATTATGTAGGACGTCTTCATTCCAAACAGTAGAATTTTTGGAGCTGTTTTGTATTTTGTATAATTTTTTTATGATTTTTCATAAAAAAATAATTTTAGGTGCAAAACAACAAATTTTTTGGACTTCTTTACATTTTTGGAAAGATCTTAAAATTTTAGATAGGGTCTATTCTCTGTATTTTTATTTTTACTATCAAAAATATTTCCAAAAATTCAATTTATCTTGACTAGCTAACCCTCTAATATTAGTGATCAATTATCTTGTTAGGGTTTTGGCTTTGTTGTTGGTTTTGAGTATGTTCAGAAAAAATAAACACTTCAAAGGACACATTGGATCAAGTGGAAAAAAATTTGGAGCTAAAGAAAGTCTAGGTGCACACATTCCATCTTTCATCTCTTAATCATTGCTTGTCAAAACACTTCAATTTGGGCTTAAAAAGAACATCTTATTTGTCACACATTTGGATTTGGGGCTTTAAAATGAACACCTTGTTTGCAATCACACTTTGAAATTGGACTTAAAAAGAACCATTCACTTCAATCACACATCTTGACTTGGGGTTAAAAAGAACAAGTGTTTGAATTGTTCTACACACATTTCATTTCTAAAGGGAAATTAATCACTACAAGTGTGAATCAAGTGTATGTCCTCCAAAACACCTCACTTGGTTCACTTTTTTCATACCCTTCTTAGGAGGCCTACTTGGAGCACACACCCCTCCAAGGGACGACCTCAATCGAGTGTGAATCCAAAGACACACTCCTTTGGGAGTTGAAATCTTGTCACTCTGGGCTAAGCCCCAAAGAACTTTATACCTTTGGGAAGTGATGGTGAAAGGTGGGTTACCCCTTTCTCCCGGCTTATTGGCAGGATTTTTCTTTCAAATTATACCTAGTCAACCTTGTGCAAAATAGTTTGAGACCTAATTGGCCATACCCACTTGACTAGCATTAGGCTTGTTGATGTGTATTCAAGTGTTTGCTTAATCATAACATTTAATCTTGAAAGACAAATTTATCATTGTGCTTGGTGTGAGTGTTCATGCATTTACATGTGAGATCTTATGTTTGATATTTCCCAAGTCAAACTTCTAATAAACACTTGCCACATCATCCAAATCATACAATCTTGTTATTCCACATCATCACCTCTTTAATCCAATCAACATCATTTTACACCATGAAAACATTGGAAGACATAGCACAAGATCTTGTTCACATGCTTCACGTAGCTCAAACAAGTCAAGCACCTTTAAACCAACAAATCATTCAAGGAGTCCATGACATGATCCAACAACTTCAAACAAGCCAATCACCTCAAATGCAACAACTCATAGCACAAATCCAATACCTCATGGCCAATTGTCAAATCCAACAAGTACATCATCAAGTCCAATCACCACATCAACAAATTTCACATCAATCCTATATGTCACCTATATCATCATATCAAACTCATCCATCCACATATAATGTTTCCCCCTCATCAACCTATCACAACTCTTCCAATGTCAATCCTTATCCATATCAATCCAATTCTCAACAACCATTATCCTATGCAACCCCTCCATCATCATCACAAAAACAAATCATATCACAACAAGTCCAAACACCATTCCAACCTCAAGACATTCAACCACAATCCTATGTGTCACCTTCATCATCATGCCAACCGAATCCATTTACCTATCATGTCAATGCCACATCAACATGTCCACCCATATCACAACAAGAACGTAGCTTCCCAAGTCCACCTTGTCAACAAAATAAAGAGACTTTAAGTCTTAATGCCACCTTTGACAAGGGAAACACCAATCTAGTTCATGCACCCTTACCACCATCCAATCAAATTCCTATCCCTAAGCCACCATATCCTAGTCCTAATTCATTGGCCTCTCTACCTTATAACCAATCAAAATCTTCATTACCCCCACCATCATCTAAGTCTCCATTAAATCCACCTATAAAGGATGTGACCCAAGGGCTACAAGCAAGGAAACAAATTTCGCCATGTCATTCAACACATACACTTGAACATACAAAAGAGTCCTCAAACATCATGCCAAGTCCTTCAAGTCAACCATGTCATCCACAACCCCTTGAGCCAATTCAAGATTCTCCCATCGTAAGTCCAAGTCACCCTCTTTCATGCTCCTATGTTGTTGACCATCAAGAACATGTCAAGTCTCTCCAAGAGTCATCCCCTTGCAATTCCATTCAAGCAACCCAAGAGGTATGTAAAGAGCCTACTCCCAAGCATGTGGAAACATCAAGACCTAGTCCTAATCAAGATCAAATCATTTTCATCCAACCTATCCATAATCTATATCTTTTTTATGATCAAGATGATATCCATAATAATGAGCAACTTGATCCTATACCCATCCATGAGCAAGATATTCCAATTTCACCTCCACCTAGTCCTATCCATGATCCATTGACATCCACTTCCCTTGATGAGACATATGCCTCCCAGGCACACATAGAAGATCAAACAAATACCTTGGATCTAAGTGAACATAATGCTAATCAAGATCCTAATGATCCTCCACCACTCACTATCGACCCCATTGCAAGTCCTCCATCATATCCTATTGGTCTTTCCACCCTCATTCATGAATGTTCCATAGAATAACAACAACCATTATCTTCCCTTGCTTCATTTTCTCCATCCAATAAGGAACTCGTGTCTAGTGTTCCACCTACACCTAGTTCCATTGTCCATTGCATACCCCAAGGACACCAATCTCAAGATGTTGGTACTTCCTCCATGCATCCTAAGTCCACCTCCTTCCATCATAAATCCTATCATACGCCTAAGACATATGTTGCCATCCCTCTTCCATCATCCTACAAATGTCAAAAGAATGTGACCATACACCTTCCACCATCCACTTTTCCAGGATTGCTTCCAACTCCTAATATCCCTCCATCTAATCTACCTCCATTACTCCCAACACCTAATATCCCTACCATCCAATCCTCTTTTCCATTTATCCATAAATACCTTGACATTCCTAATCATGACCAATCAATGCACACATTGTCTAAACATGAAGCTTTCACTCATTCCACCTATCCCATGGGATTCAAAAGCAAGAAATTCAATTCCTCTACCTATAAAGTAAAAAATCCTAAGGACCCTCATGCCTTAGGACATCAATACAAAAATTCAAAGCAAAATCCATCTAAAAAGTTATATAAGCCCATACCTCCAAAAGAAATGACCAAAACTAAAATGGTTTGGGTCCCTAAGCAAAAGGAAAGCAAGTCAAATGAGCCATCTAAATCTCAAAAATCCCAACCATCCACTTCCACCTCACATTCCCACTCTATTCAAAAATTACAAAAATCCCACAAGACAAATAAAAGCCATAAAAATACTAAGTCTACGTGGGTAACTAAAGCACTTCATCCACCATCTCCTAAGCAAACATCTCCATTGCTTCCTACACCCTATCCACATCAAAAGCTTCAATGTTTATCACAATGTGTGCAACAACCATTGGTCATGGTTCCCTTCTGTTTCACAAAAATTCCACATACCTCCATCTCCTCATCCTTCACTCATTATCCTATACATCTCCCCCATCACATCCCTATGGTCTATGCTTTTGGCTAAGACTCCCCATCCATCTTTTGCATAAGTCCCATATAATTCACCATTTTCCTCCATAATCCACATCATAATCCATCATCTACCTAATCCATATCCCTTTCATGTCATCCCTTACCAACATCTATGAGCACATTTGACATGGTCCATGCAATGACATCCATTTCTAGGGACTATCACCTTTCATGGAACTAGACACTTGAGTCCCTCTTATCCATATTCCACTTTTCCTATCCAAAAAGTAAAAAAAAAGAGTAAAAAAATAAATAGAAAAATTAAAAAATAAAGTAAAGAGAAATTCCTTCGTCCAACGGTGAAAACCTGGTAAATAGGTGCCTTGGATAAGTACCATGATGAAAACCTGGCAAACATGCGCCATGTGTAGGTTGATCTTCTATGTCACTTACACTTGGGGGCACAATGTCTTATCTATCCAACCTATCATTTTCATGTCATATCATTTCCATCCTACCTACCATCTTAGCCATCATACCTACCTATCATATTGGGTCCACTTATCCACCCTTCTCCTTTTGATCTTGATGAAGATATAGGGTAAAAATGTTGAAACTTGTTTTGGGTATCTCTTGACATACCTCATCCTTTCTAAACCAATCATATCATTATCCTATTGTCATAAGCTTTGTCATGAAAAATCCTAAGTCTTGTACCTAGAATGGGGCACGTCATTCCTATACGACATAGTCTTTGGAGATCACATCCTTGCTTTCTTATACATTCATTGCATCCATCCATCTATCAGGAGCCTTTTATCTCTTATCCTATCATCCAACCTTGCACCTAGACTTGGTTTTCCCCTTGTCATTGGTATATAGCATAAAGACTAACCAAATTTTCATCCATTATCTCAAAACATTTCAGTACCAAAACAAATATTGTCAAAAATCCAAAAAATCAAACATGTCAAAAATCTCCAAAAAAATCATAAACATGAAAAATCCAAAAAAAACAAATCAAAATATCTAAAAAATACAAAAACATCCAAATAACTTTCAAAAATCCAAAAACATAGTCAATGTTTGTCATGTCAGTCAAATAAGTTAAGACATAGTCAGCCGTTTAAAACATCAACATTTAAATCGTGAACCAACAAACAACATAGTCCAATTAGTCATCCAGTCAAAATCAGTCAAATTTTCCAAAACAATGCCAAATCAGTCTTCAAATTATCAATCAATCAATCCTCTAATCAAATAGTTCCAGCCTAAGTCATTCCAATCACATCAATTCTTCTCTTCAATTCATCACATCCTTTCATCCATGTCAAATCATCTTCAATAATTCCAAGCAATAATCCAAATGCAAGTCAATCCTTAGTCCATACCAATCAAGTCAATCAATTCTGCCAAATTATCCAATCACATCCTTTGGTCTTGATCCTAATCTAAACCCAATCAATCAAAGTCAATACCAAATAGTTAGTCATCCTTTGTGTTGACTTTAGGGATATGTCCTCCTCGCACGACAACACTATCACCATCATCGCCAATCAATCAATTACTACCCGCTTGCGCCTTGATAAGCAATACCTTTTTTATTTTTGTATTTGTGCATGCTTTCTTTGCTGCCGTGCGCACACTTTTATCTTGCATTTCTGCAACGTTTTCGGACTATTCGCCACATTATTCATTCGTACTGTATAAGGTTGTATTACACTGGGGCACGAGACACATTATCACCTTGGTCCTTATACCTTGGTGCATAAAATCTAGTGCTATATCAAACACCATGATTTCTCACTTTCTTGTAGCATAATGTATCATTCATCTCCTCATTCATTCTATCTATTCCAACTCTCCACATTTCAGAGGCATCCTGTTTATCCATCCTACTATCCTCTGAGGGGGTGTCACTCATCCATTCTTATTTTATCAGTCATCCATTTTTTCTGGTCATCATCCATTTCATTCATATATTTAGTTTTCTTTTTTGAAACATGCCACTCGGGACATAGATCTCTTCATAATCTCTGTAAATTATCATCTCAAAGATACCAAAATTGTCCCAGTTTACATTTTAAATTTCTCCATCATTTTCATTCTTCATAATTAAATATTTTAAATATTTTAATTATTTTCAAATTATACTCTATTTAACAAATAATTTTAATTATTTAATTAATTCATTTCTATTCACTTTTCCCTAATTAATTAAATAAATTCTATTTTATTTAATTACGTCATCAATTTTGTTCTTCTTTTCTAAAAACAAAATAAATTATTTGGTCAATTTTGTCCACTTTTCCACCTCATACCAACCTATTATTTTAACATTATTTTAATTATTCATTAGCCTTTTCTCTCATAAATTAAATAAATTTTATTACTACTCGGTCCCATTTTCGAATTTCTGACCAAATCATTATTTAATTCAAAAATGATTCCTTTATCACATTCTCTGGAGTACTCAAATAATATCTTTAATTATTTAATTCATTCCACACCACCAGACAGCCAAATTTAATTATTTAATTTCTCCCATCACCTTTGTCCGCCAATCTTTATCTTCCAAATCAAATCTTTATATCTGACATCCGTTTATTTTCTTCCTGACAAATTATTTTATAACCAATCTCAACCTTCATCTTTACCATATTGCCCTAATTTTGACCTAAACCTATTTCATACTACAACTTTCAATTTTGGCCATTGATTTAGACATCTTATTGACATTCAATCTCAACCGTCAATCCAAATTAGACATTTCCTATAAATAAACTCTCTCATAAGCCATTTGGGGGGTTGATTCTTCAAGTGTCCTTATGCTGTCAAAATCATTCTTGAGTCTTTCATCCATTTCTATCTATTGTCATTCATCTATCATCCCCATAAGTCAATGTTATACAACAATTAAGCAACCAAAATTCCTCCAACAATCAACCTTTCAGCAAAATATTGCATTCTCATGCAGGTGGAGAAGAGCAATGGAGGTCAATCAAGTCTAGTTTAAAAATTGGTTTGCATTTCTTTTATTTATTTGTATTTTCATTCTAGTTTGTGCTTCATGGTGCTTGATGGGGTTTAGTTAGTTTGTTGTTTTCAACATTAAATATGAAATTTTTCCTATTTGTTAACATGCTCATAGAAAGCTCAAAATGCCATAAAATGTTTCCCTGTTATTCAATTCCTGAACCCTCGCTTTATGAGTGTGAGTAAGAGCTTTGGCAGTGCCTCAACTTGTATTTCATCATAAAACATATAATACTGCTTCTGCGTTCTGATAATATTTCAAACATTAAAATACCAACCTGCAAAAATTTTGGAAAAGTGGAAAATTCAATTTTTCTTGTTGAAAAAATGGTGGATTTTTTCTCCTCATAAACGAGAGATCTTGGAGCCATGATTTTTTGCGAGCAGCCATAATCAATTAAATAAAACATGGGTTTTAAATTAGATCTCTTCTAGCTATCCAAAATTTGGTACCTCCTTTGTAAACGGGCCCATCAGAGGTGTTTGTTGCAACTGAAACACATTAAAATAATGCATCATATGGAATCCATTTTTGATGAAAATGGAATTGGAGCTGTTTTAGGCCAAAAGAATAAATGGGACGCCCTCAAAATTTTGAAATTTGTAACTTTTTGGAACACCAAATTTAACCCGGTTGCAGTCAGAAAAGCATTAAAAAGCATATCAGAACTCATCCTGGAAGCACAAAACCGAACAAGATTACTACCATATGTACCAAAAAATTTTCTACCACACAGATTTGCAAGATGTCCTCTAAGTTCCAAAATTTTAATCAATGAATATGGGCTTCGGGGTAGATTTCACAAGGAGCAAACCTAACCTCTGTTGTCAGACTGAAAGGACACAAGCACTTCAAATTTGCAAAATTTGAAGGTTCCACCGCACCCAAGTTGGTAGGATGAATATAACATGTTATGGTTAATTTTTATGATAGATGTAAGGAATATATTCTATTTAATATGATAACTCTTTTTGGGAGATAGGTATTAGAAATGAGCTAGGGAATTTAGACACCATGTTTGGGAAATATAAGCTCATGGTTTTGTGATTCTCCTTTTGTGGTTTCATTCATTGATTTTTCTCTTTATTGGGTGTTTGGAATGAAGTCTACATAGTGTATTTATAGAAATAATTATATTGTCAATATTACTCCAAATCTAAATATTGGTGTTATCTCATGTAAAGGATCCTTTCCTACATGACATTGTAATTGATCTATTGTTACTGATTAATATATTGGTTCAACGTTTGGAGGCTAGGTTTTTTCTTGAAAATATTTTTCATAATTTTTTTTATACTAAATGATTTTGTTCCATTCTTTTCTTTAAAAAAATTGTTTTAGATCATTTTTTAAATCTCATCTTAGATTAAGAAGCTTTTCTACATTGTATCTTAATTTTAAACCTAGTTACTACTTGAAATTCCTCGCAAATTGAATACTATATGTTGTCATGTTTGAGATCACTATTAAAGTCTCAACACTAATAGTTTTGGTATCATTTATAATGATAAACCTAAAAAAACAAAATCAATAAATGCAATCAAAGATCCCTAGGCCTTAGATGTATCATTACTCAATATTGTTTGCAACAATAAAACCAAATAAATAAATAGGAGGAATCTTATACATAGAACAATAAAAAATTACCAATTATCTCTCACTAACTTGCTAATGCTTGTAGTTGTTTATAGCTCACTAAAAATATAATACTAGGTAAAATAAAATATTTAGCATAGAAGAAACCAAAGAGAAGTTTTCAAAATATAATTCTTCAAATGACACAAAGATTCAAGAATCAACTGTCCAAATTGAGAGAAGAATGAAATGTGTAAAAAATAATTCAAAATTTTAATTATATTTACATAAACTCATTTTAAAAAAAACTAGTTTGATTACAAAAATTGGGAGATTAGAACCGTGGTAACAATTTTAAGGTGATGCAATATAGAGGTTTCAAGTATACTTGCAACATAAAGGTTTGAGGAGTGGATTTGGAGCTATTTGATATGTCCTCCTCTGTAAGCTTGGATAATGGCAAGGGGTGTGACAGTTTACTCTGAATGGCATAGTTAAAACATATTTAGCCAGTAAGGATTGAGTTAAAAAAAGAGCACACTCTAAATTTTGAATTTCTACAACTCTGCTACTCGATGAATCAGCCTCGAGGGGGTCCCATGGAGGCTCCCCCATCAAAGCTGCATGTTGTTTCCCAGAATAATGTTGCCTCTCCGTGTGGGAGGACCACCCCGTGCTCTGAGCATATTCTGTTGTCTGGGGGTTTGAAAAACCCTATTTTTTCTTTTGAAGGCAAATCTTGTCCTGGCCTAGATGCTCAAAAGGCTTCCTTTGTGGATAAGCTTGTTGGAGGTCAAACTTCGACAAGGATGCCCCAAAAATCCGTGACATATTTTTGTACTGTGGAGGGGGACAAAGTGGATGTCCCAGATGATATTTTGAATGATGCCATGGAGGGGTTGAAGTTGTCCTTGGTGGGGAAATTCTTCGTTGGATGACCCAACATAGACCAGGTATGAAAATGGGCTTTTGACACTTGGAAACTCAAAGGTAGCGTTTCTATAAGTGCTATGCCCAAGGGTCTCTTTTTGTTTACCTTTGTTATCCCTGAGGATATGTTAAAGGTCCTCACAGGTGGACCATGGGGTTTTGATAGTGGTTTTAAAAATATTTTGTCTTTATGCAAGTGGAAACCAGGGTTTGACACCTCTGATAATTTGGGGAATGTTGCTCCAACCTGGGTTAGGCTCCCTAGGTTGCCACTTGAGTTCTGACATTAGAAGGTTTTTAAAGGAATAGCAGATTCCTTTGGTTCCTTGGTTACCATAGACAAAGTCACTCTTCTTAAAACAAGGTTATTCTATGCAAGAATTTATGTTAACATTGAGGTTAATACAGTCCTACCCACTTCAGTGACCTTAAAATCCAAGTTTGGTAAATGGGTTTAGCCTCTAGAATATGAGCGAGCCATGGTTTTCTGTCAGGGATGCACTAAATTTGGGCACCTTCAGGATGCTTGCAAAATAACTCCTCTGGAGCCTAAGATTCCCCAAATTGAGACACAAGGGAACAACCTATTGAAGAATAAGACTTTGATGAACAGTCCAAGGAAATCAAAAATATCAACACCAAACAAAAAATTGTTAATTGCATAAAAAGCCTTTAACCCAGATATGGAAAATATTACTAATGATAATATGGAAAGGTTGTTTTCAGAAGCCACCAATGAACCATCCACCTCGCCATCTTTAGAGAAAATTCTGGATTCAGATAAAGAAAAGGAAAATAAAGGAAGTACTTCACCTCCAATGTTTTAGGAAGATCAACAAAATGAAGCCCAAGAGAAAGGGGAAATTATAAGCCAAAAAGAACAACTTTTGACCCTAATTCAGGACCACCACGAACCAACTCTAGAGGAGGAGAAAATGTCACAAAGCAAGGATGATAAAGGATGGATAAACACCAAGTCATGAAAAAAGAAAAAACCATATGTAGGAGGAAATAGTAAAGTTGGTAGACCCCAATTAAAAGAAACAAGAGTCAAAGAAACAACAAAAGATGTGGTAGCAAGGAAATAGAGGACCCTGGATTTACTGGCAGGGAACAAACCGAAAAGGAAGTAAGGGAGGTCGACCTCCCAAAGTGGGAAATATCAGCCTAATATTGCTCCTTAGCCCTTTGAATTATGAAGATTCTATCTTGGAATGTAAGGGGTCTTAATGGCCCATATAAACATGTGCTGAAAGCGTGCTTAGCTAATGTGAAACCTGATATTCTCTTGATCCAAAAAACAAAAATGAAAAAGGAAAGTTTTGAGAAAAACCTGAAGTGGCTTTGGCCTGGTGCTGGTTTTGATGCCAGTGATGCAGAAGGGGCCTCTGATGGGATTGCTACCTGCTGGAATTATTCCCGGTTTAGTGGTAAGTTGAAATTCAAGAATAAAAACTGCCTCTTGATTAGTATGGAGGATGGTGATACTTCCATTAAATGGAATATGGGGTATATATATGGCCCAAATGTAAGATTGGATAGGCTGGACTTATGGAATCTGTTGGACAAAGCTATGATTAACAACAAAGATGAACTTTGGATGCTAGGAGGTGATTTT
>VDFB02047230.1:86721010-86736808 GCA_007258455.2 Sequoia sempervirens
ATACATGTCTATCAAAGCATTTTATCAAACAGTTCATTGCCTTGCTGCTATGGCTAAAAGCCTAAAATAGGTGCTTTCGAACAAACTATGGATGCTTTGAAAAAATATATCAAAGCATAATAGTAAGCAAAAAGCTGATGCAATACAAAGATTTCCAAACCACTCAACAACTCAGGGGACTCTTGTCCCAAACTCATCTTGGAGAAGATCAAAAAAAATCAAAATCATTCCAATCTCATCAAATTTTAGAAAACTTATTCAATCATTCATCATTCATCCTTCCACAAATTGTATTCCAATTGACTCATTCAAAGCAAAAAACCATTTTAGAAAACTTTGATTCAATCAATTAGATCAACATGCATTTCAAAAACACCATTTTCAACAAGGCACTCTTCCATTCAATCAATTCATTCAACTTGTCCCAAATAGTCAATCCATCATTACAATTGGATTTTAGAATTTTACCAGACCATCAAGCACTGTGAACATCATTATTACAACTGATACAAATAAGGAACTTGCTCTCTTAACTTTGTTTTGACTGAACTTACAATTTCATGTATTATTTTACACCAAGTCTCCTCACTGTCCAACTCTCAAAACAACATATCTCACTTCTAAACCCTGTCCAAGAATCCATAGATCCTTGACACCATCACTTAGACAACATTATCCCAAAATCAACTCACCGATCACTGTTAGGTCAGACTTCTATTCTCTGAGCAGTCAAGGCACTACTTCTCAATGAGACATTCATGCCCTAAATCGGGTAAACCAAACACACTAGTTTCAAAACCCAAGATCCAAAACACTTTTAGAGACCTCTTAATGCCCATGTCCTCATATCAAAAACTCAGAATAACTTATATTGAAGAAATAAGCAGTTTTTAGTCTGAACGCTGTTAAAAAGGCTACTAAAATAGGCCTAATTTTCAAAGAAGACCACTTCAAGCATTCCCAAAACACTTAAAACCTCAAAAAAGTCATTAGAAATAACACAAAACTCCAAATTTATCCATTTTCAGGGATTAAAAGACTCCTTTTGACAATATATTCACAAACCCTTGTTTATAGGATGAAAAACTCAAAAATCAATGAGGGTTTCATGTATAGGCTACATGCAAACCTCAAAACCTCCGGCCAACCATTGGAACATGTCAAAATACATCTGAAAAGGCATTTGGAAAGATCTTCTAACCCATGCACTTGTTCTTTCTCCACTGTCATGCTGAAAATTGTTCATTTTGACTGGAAAACTCAGAATTTCCTTTGTAGCAGCAGCTCCTTCAAGGTATTATTGCTTTTTCCTCCACTCACAAACATAAAAACATAACAAATAACCTATCCCTAACCTACTCCACCAATCTACCTAACCTACATTGGTGGAGTAGTGTGGAAATGCCTTATAAGACTCTCAAAACTCAATGCACAGGATTTCTGACCGAGCCATAAGAAGAATGCTCAAAGAAACATTAAATTTATTGGACTCCTTCCCAAATGGATGAAAACAAATGGTGATTCCCCAACCTACTAGAAACAATCTAAATTTGAACGCTAAACTCTTGTATAGTCCATACAAGTTAAGAAACAACTGAAAAACACAGAAAATAAGCTAAAACAAGGAACTCTTTGTTAATTTAATTCTTCCAGAATACAATGATCTCTTTGCTCAACCTTTACAATGCTTTTAAATAAGTTTCCAACCATCAAATACCTCTTCATCTTCCTTAAACGACCTATGACTCATCCTATTCCTTGATTTTCTTGATTTTCTTGTTTTGTCTCTTCACATTCCTTTCTTTTCTCTTTTATATATTTAGCATTTTGACAATATTACACTTTGTGCTTTTTCATGCCTTGATTACATTTAATTTTGGCATTACATGGACTTAAATACATTTTTGACAACTTAGCCTTTTGAAGGCATTACATGACCTAGGTGCTCCTGCACCACAAGCTATGGTCTCATGGTTTTTTTTCACATCAACGTGATTTGATTCACGTGAAAATTAGTGTGAACCAGATTTTGTATTATGGAGCTATATTAAGCTGCCACTTCGAAAACCAAGGTAACAATGATACAAAATAATGTTTGAGACTACAAGAAGGCATCAAAATGGCTAGTGTACTAAACAAATTCTTATGATTTACGAATAATGTTGATAACTCTACTCAGTTGGCTTCTTTTTTCAAAATCATACAAATTGAACCCTAGCATCAATAGAATATGTATATCAAGCTACCACAATTCAAGTTACATTAGGCCCATATCACCGAGACACAGCTTGAATAATAGGAGGAATGACCTATTTCAACATACTACACTCAAATCCTTAAGGGATTGATCTGGTTGAACGTAGCTCAGAGCGATTCCGTGTGTTTTGGTGCGAAAGAGGACCATGCCTAGTGTAAGCATTCCTACTTGGATGCATTGGAACAGTTTGTTTGGTCACACGAGTTGTAGAACAAAAATTGCACCACCTTGCAACTTTCCACTGCTTGCATTCAACACTTTTTCCATCAACTGAAAAATGGACACCACAGGAAAACCACTCCGAGATAATGAAAACCGAGAGAGGTTATTGTAGAGGGGCCCAACATGATCCCATAGAATCAAACGAGAAGTTTCTAAGCATCATGGTATCTGAGTAACCTCATGTTGAAGTTTGCAGCCATTTTGCCCTTTGGACCCTTAAAAGATCGATCCGGTTGAACGTAGCTCAGAGCGATTTTGTGTGTTTGGGTGCGAAAGAGGACCATGCCTAGCTTAAACATGCCTATTTGAACGCGTTAGAACAGTCCGTTTGGTCACACGAGTTGCAAAATGAAAATTGCACCACCTTGCAACTTTCCACTACTTGCATTTGACACTTTTTCCATCAACTGAAAACTGGACACCACAGGAAAACCACTCCGAGATAACAAAAACTGAGAGAGGTTATTGTAGAGGGGCCCAACATGATCTCATAGGATTAGAAAAGAATTTTATAAGCGTCACGGTGTCCTAGTAACCTCATGCTGAAGTTTGCATCCATTTTGCCCTTTGGACCCTTAAGGGATCGATTTAGTTGAACTTAGCTCGGAGCGATTCCTTGTGTTTGGGTGTGAAAGAGGACCATGCCTAGGGTAAAAATTTCTATTCAGATGCATTGGAATAGTTCGTTTGGTCACACGAGTTGCAGAATGAAAATTGCACCACTTTGCAACTTTCCACTGCTTCCATTTGACACTTTTTCCATCAACTGAAAACTGGACACTACGGGAAAAACACTCTGAGATAATGAAAACCGAGAGAGGTTATTGTAGAGGGCCCCAACAAAATCCCATAGGATCAGATGAAAAGTTTCTAAGCATCACAGTGTTTGAGTAACCTCATGCTGAAGTTTGCAGCCATTTTGCCCTTTAGACCCTTAAGGGATCGATCCAGTTGAACGTAGCTCAGAGTGATTCCGCATGTTTGGGTGTGAAAGAGGACCATTCTTAGAATAAACATGCCTATTCAGATATGTTGGAACAATCCATTTGGTCACACGAGTTGCAGAACGAAAGTTGCACCACTTTGCAACTTTCTATTGCTTCCATTTGACACTTTTTCCATCAACTGAAAACTGGACACTACGAAAAAACCACTCTGAGATAACAAAAAATAAAGAGAGGTTATTGTAGAGGGTCCCAACAAAATCTCATAGGATTAGATGAGAAGTTTATAAGCCTCACGGTGTCCGACTAACCTCATGCTAAAGTTTGTAGCCATTTTGCCCTTTGGACCCTTAAGGGATCGATTTGGTTGAACGTAGCTCAGAGTGATTCCACGTGTTTGGGTGTGAAAGAGGATCAAAGCCTAGTGTAAAGATGCCTATTCAGATGCATTAGAATAGTCCGTTTGGTCACACAAGTTGCAGAACGAAAATTGCACCACTTTGCAACTTTCCACTGCTTCCATTTGACAATTTTTCCATCAACTAAAAACTGGAAACTACGGGAAAAACACTTCAAGATAATGAAAACCAAGAGAAGTTATTGTAGAGGGGCCCAACATGATCCCATAGGATCAGACGAGAAGTTTCTAAACATCACGGTGTTTGAGTAACCTCATTCTGAAGTTTGCAACTATTTTTCCCTTTAGACCCTTAAGGGATCGATCCGGTTGAACGTAGCTTCGGGCGATTCCGCGTGTTTGGGTGTGAAGAGAACCATTCCTAGCATAAAAATTCCTATTAGACTGTGTTGGAACAGTCCATTTGGTCACACGAGTTGCAAAACAAAAGTTGCACCACTTTGCAACTTTCCACTGCTTCCATTTGACACTTTTTCCATCAACTGAAAACTGGACACTCGAAAAAACCCCTCTGAGATAATGAAAACTGAGAGAATTTATTGTAGAGGGTCACAACGTGATCCCATTGGATCAGACGAGAAGTTTCTAAGCATCACGGTGTCCGAGTAACCTCATGCTAAAGTTTTCAACCATTTTGCCCTTTGGTCCCTTAAGGGATCGATTCGGTTGAACGTAGCTTAGAGTGATTCCGCGTGTTTGGGTGTGAAAGAGGACCATTCCTAGTGTAAACATGCCTATTTAGATGCGTTGGAACAGTCTGTTTGGTTAGACGAGTTGGAGAACAAAAGTTGCACGACTTTGCAACTTTTCACAAGGCAAAAAGACACCTAACCTTCAAATCTTGCTTCCAAATTTTTACCAGACCTTGGTACACTTTATTCATCTTTGTTTTGACATGAACAAAGCTAAAACACCTTCTTACATTACTGTTTAATCAGATTTCACAATTGCTTGCACTAGAAGACCAAATTTGCTTGTAAGTGCTAAAACACTAAATTGGGTGTAACATGCAAACCACAATGAATCTTTATATGATAAATACATTTTAGGGTGCCCATTTTTGCCATTAAAAACATATATCATTTTTGGATACACTTATTTTGGAACACATGCCTGCTGTCCCAACTTCTTTGCTTCTAAAGAACCCCAAATAGGCCATTTTAACAAAGAAAGTAGTCTTTAATCATCACCAAAATACCAACAAATCTCAAATAGTCTTTTTCTGTGTGTAAAAACTCTCAAATAAATAAGTTTCAAGATGGAAAATGCTCAGCAATACACAAAATCTGTAAACCCTTGATTATAGGGTGAAAATCACAAAAATTAGTGAGGGTTTCAAGTATTTCACTCTAAGAAACCTCAAACACTTTGGCCAACACTTGGATCATGTCTTATTATGTCTAAAAATGCTTTTAGAATCATTTCCCTAGACATGCATTCATTATTTCTTCCATACCCTGCATAAAACCTCCATTTTTGGATGAAAAACTCAGATTTTGGCTCTGTAGCAGCAACTCCACCTTTGCATTCTTGACTTCCCTGCACAAAACGACTCAACCAAAACAATAAAATGATGCAGTTAGGGATTGGAATCTTTCAAGAAACACATTTAGATTAGTCCCAAGTAATTTGCAAAACCCCAAGTATCTATCTTGACAATTATCTCCTTTCAACTAGGTCTACTCTAGTAGCCATACAAACCATGTTTTTGGGCTTTATCACTTTAGCTTCCCAAATGAATTCTCAAATAAATGAATGTTTTTGAAGGCATATCAACTGATGCAGAGTAGGGTGGAGGAATACAAATTCAGACTTAAGAACCAAGAAACCAACTCAGGTTCATATATCTAATCCAGCTTCCATAAGGTCAGCACTATAGTCTTCCAATTCACCACTGAACAACTAAAAGACCAATTCCTTAAAGATAATTGTAAAAACATCCATTGATCATCCAAATAACATTCATACTTCATCAAGAAGATAGATCCAAGCTTCCACCTAAGATTCATTTGCCAAAGCTTAAAGAAACATCAAGGTATCATGCTCAAGGGCTACAAGAACTAGCCCAATTTTACAAACAAACCCACCTTTAAACTTCTTGTCATAACAAGATCTCCTAGATAGTCACAAATTGTGCTTCAAAACCACAATTTTTTTGGTCAAATACTCTGTACAAGTCTGCTAACCTGCTGCTCCAACAAACCCTCATTTTCCCTCCTAAAATCTAGGGTTTCTCAAGATCTTCACTCAAATAGCCACAATTCACAAAACCAAAACATAAAACATGTTTCCCTAGGTCTTCTCAGACCTTCCAACCCTTCCTAAACTCAATCCCAACACAAATCCATGAAAAGACAACTTGAAACCAACATTTTCACATAGAAACTTAACATTTTTTGCCTAGGCATCGTAAGAATTTGGACTTAAAGACTCCCCCTTGCCAAGAAACTTCATTCCACACCTAATATACATGCATGCAAGTCTTCCCACTGAGTCACATGGCTTTACAGTTGGTGGGAAGACAAAAATTATATTTTTTTAATCACAAAACAGTGATAAATCTGTTACACGGGTTGCTACAGAAAAATTAGTATTTCTCCCTCCAAAACGAATATTGGAATCCCTAAATGGAAGAAAATGGAAGCTAATTCACAATAATACATGAAAAAATGAATGAGAAATCCTTTTAATAATGTACGGGTCGGTACAGGTGAAGGAAACTCTGAAAATACAGTAAAATCAAGAAATACAATGAAAAATCAGAAATAAAGCGTTGAAAACTTTGAATCAAACATTAACCAAACTTTCTATATTGAATAATTATCCTTGAATGGACTTAAAATAGAAATTACAATGTCTCTTGATCTTCCCCAATTCATATGCTTTCCTTTTGAACTTTTTTCTTTTTGTCTTCCACTAAAATTGCTAATTTTGGCTTTGTCAGTTTTTACAACTTTTGCATTTTGCAATTTTTCAATATTTCTTATGCAACTCTTTAAAGACTCCTTCCTAAGACTCACATTACATGATAAATGGTTTTTAAAGCCATTATTTAACACAAATAACCTTAAAACACTTAAATTACAAGGTTCGCCACATGAATCCCCTTATTGATCAATTTCTTTACATCATGACTCAATTGACCTAATACATACAAAAATGGTATTGAATCCTTATTAAATGAAATAGAATGACCTCAAACCATCTAAGAACACCCTAAATGATCAAATGACCAAATAATAGAAACCACAAGGGTTCAAGTGTTGAAAATATGGAGTTGGTGCTCTTGCTTTGGATAGTATGATTGCCAACAACATACAACGTTCACAAGGCCTTTTTGAAGGCATATCAACCTCCTCAACCGATACAACCACTTTTCAACTTCTTTTACAAGTGTGACCCTTCAACTTCTAAGTATTTGCAAAATGACAACTTTTGGTTTGACAACATTAGATTGTTATGTGCAACTTTTGACATATTGATGTAAATGACTCCATACCTAAACTAGTGACCTTATGATGGCCTCATTACATCATCTTGACCCTTACATTACGAATTTACGTACATTTTCACATTTAGGCCATTCAAGGCTTCATTACAGCAAATTGACAACATGCTAACATGACATTGCAACCTCATATCCTACCAACCCAGATTGACTTAAAACACTTCCTAATGGTCCTTGTGACCTTATTACAACATTCTTCATGGACTACAAATCAAAATTTACCACTTGACCACCTTGTGGTCCTGATTGTCCTTGGTGCTCCTGCACCATAAACACCCTACTATAACCCTACTCCACTGATCTACAAGCCTAATTCAGTGGAGTATGCTTTATTTCTTTACTTGACTCTCAAAACCTCAAATTGAAGGTTCCAAACTGAATTTCAGAAAATGTGCTCTAACAGTGGAAAAACTCAATGGATGTTCTTCTAGATGGACTCAAAAGAAACCTAATTCTCTGTATTATCTTAATCTACAAAGGACAAGGCCTAAATCTACTGTACAGGCGGTACAAAGCTAACAAAACTGAAAGAAAACATAGAAATTTATGAACAGGGAACTTTTATTGCAAGATTTCATTCAAATCAGAATTGAGATTTGTCAAGATCATCAAAATAAGGATGTTGCATTGCTTTTTTGGCTGAGATTCTCTTTGATGGCTCAAAAATCAGCATTTTCTGCAAGGAGGGACCAATCAATTTTTACTAGTTTAGTTACAGATACGCAAAGGAAAAGAATAAAAAGAAATAGCTCATCCAAAATAGATGGAAGGCACTTACAGATAGGCATGGCAGTCTCTCAACTTAGTTAGTCTTGGTCATACATCTTCACTGGGAGTTCCAAGATACCTATTGCACACAACACCTCTCATGAATATAATTTCTTGAAATTCGAGATGCTCTTATAATGTCTACGTCATAGGTGGTCATGATAAGGTTAAATTCAAATGAATAACTTGAAATTGCCTCACCAAGCTTCGCACACACTTTTGTAATGGCTTAAAATCATAGTTGAGATTTTTCATGATCATCAAAATAAGGATGTTGCATTGCTTTTCTGCTTGAGATTCTCTTGGATGGCTCATAAATCTGCATTTTATGCAAGGGGAAACCAATCAATGTTTGCCTGGTTACATATAGATACACAAAGTAAAATAAGATTTTAGCATTGGCATCAACCAAATTCACGTGGATACAAGTATAAATTAATAAGAACCATTGTGCATATACTTACAAATTAATCCAATGAACCATCCGGGTTTTCTCTACTCTTTATTGTGTCAAGTATTGCCTCATGGTCAGACTCACAGACCTTCCACAAGGTCTTGTTCAAAGGTCTACCCCCATATTTGGTCAAACAAACATTGGATGCCATGACAAGGTTTGAGTAATGAAGAATCTTACGATGCGTGTCAAATTCCTCAAACAACCAATGTTTAACACTCTTATGTGGGTACCTTCTCATCCACGTTTCAGTAACAACAACTGAGCCTGTAGGGTATTCAATGTTTTCTCCATCTATAATTGGGGCTTCCAATTTCTTTTTTTCCTCAACACAATAACACAAGTAATAGTTTGTACCCTCTTCGTTGTCTTCATCTGCAATAACTGCATAAACGTGCCCTGCATTTATATGTGCGACATATCTCTTGAAATTAGTCAACATTATGAATACAGTACAAAGTAAGATAACAATATGGAATTTCAAATACTGGGCAAGTAGATATATACCTAGTTGAACTAGATCTGATACAGTCAAAGTCGGCCTATGATTCACTGTTAGTTCCAATGCTACTGAGGGTGATACGTGTGAAGTGGGCTAAGATAAATTTTCAACCATTTTTCAACCTACTCCCTTTGCTCACAATCATTCTAGGCTTGCATTCTCCATGAAGAACAAAATCATGCCATCTTTTGTGTATCGATACTCCATGAACTTGCATTTGAGCTAAGGAAAGAGTGTAGTTCACTCGATCCTATTAGTGTACAATGATCCTCATATGGTGCAATGTTAGTATCATCCATCAACAAAAATCTCTGGCCTGAGGCGTACCTTCATTACCTGGACCCATCGGCTTACACCCTCGGCGATTGATCTTGCATCTTTCAACTATGCCTGTCTTTATACTTTGGCTCTTCTCATGCTAATGCTATTTTCGCGCGTGCTCCTGCGCCATCGTGCTCCCCTTTCCGTGTGTGACCTCACAAAATTTCCACATATGTTGAACACGTGTAGTGGGATGCATCCTGCACATCCGGTGGAACGTCGCATTCTTGAACTGTCTGCACGGTTATCTGACCATATTATATGCCGACCATATGATATTCCCCTCTGATCCAAATGATTGTAGAACATCTGGAAGCAACCTTGCATGGACTCTGGAGAATGCGTGCGATCATCACTAATATAAAATTGATACTCCCTCAATACCTTCCTTTGGTCCTCTGTACTATGACTACATGAATGAATGCTATGTGCACAAATATCGAGCTTGTGTGGAGTTGTATTACTGTGACTACACCTCATGTTGTGGCTTTAGAGTGTAGTTCTCTACAAAGTCAATAATGATACTATGCTTCCAGGTGGAAGGTGTTCTTGCATAGCTTGAATTGCGTGTCCAGCCATCGGGCTCTATGGGTATTCCTTGCATACTCATACACTAGATTCTCACGAAACATGGACATAAAATGATACACTGAATCTTCTCAACAACCAAATCACACCTTTTTTCTTGAGACCCATCTTTTGTAGCGTATGCCACTATTTTATACTTCCCAAAATCTACTAGTTTATGCCCCACCTCATTTGTGCTTTCCATATGTTGACATACTCGCATTTGTTGCAAGCCACCACAATGCTCGCATGAACCATCCAAGCATGTTCTCCTGTAGAATATTTTTCCATCCTCTATTTGACATAATTTTTTTGATAAGAAGTCTCTTGAAGATTTTGGTGGGGATTCTATGCTACAATCCTACAAAACATAATTGGTATGCAAATCTAAACATATAGAGCGATAAACATCATAATGGTTGGCGAATTCAATATGTAGTCTACAACAACAAGTAGTGTGTGTGTGATTTATCTTACTTAATAAAGCATTAAGAATTTCAAAGAATCTTTGAGAAATACTAATTGAGGATAAGCATTTTGAAATTTATGAAAAAATTGGGTTTGAGTCGTATCCAAAAAATGCTTTGGATGTGGCTCACGGTTTCGACTACCGATTCTCCTTCTTACGACATCCCTTTGATTCGGAGATGGCCTTATATTATTGTTCCAATAATCTTCAATTAGTGTTCTCAATGCTTCAACGACTTTTTTTTATCTTTGTGTGGCAGTCTCCCCGAGAATGCCCATAATTCATTTGAATTGTGCCCTCAATTCTTTGCCGCCTTTGAACGACTTTTGATAAAGTTTTTATACTAATTCCCATTTGTTCACTTGTATTTTTAATGAGGTGAGATCTCTTTGATTGATAGCTTACCAAAGTCAATGTAATGACACGTCAGGTGACATTACTATCCTTTGAGCGTGAGGTCTTACCCACATTGTCATAAGCATCCATTAGATTCTTCACAATAGTGTCTTCACTTGATGCATTCGATGTTCTCAACCCAAGAGTCTTCATGATGTTTCTATACTTTAAACCCCACATCATTTGAACAAATAGTTGACATCTTGTAGTCTCATTTAGCCTTTCAAAGAACATTTGCAAAATCTTATCAACATATCTTCTACAAGTGCATTCTGGAATGTTACCTTCCATGTGCTGCAAAATATCCTTATCAATATTAATCAAAAACTTTGGCTTTCTACACAAAATTCTAGGTGGTGTTCTCTTAGGTACATACATCTCAACATTAGCAATTTCATCAATATTGAATTGAGGTGGGCTAGATTATGTACCTTCGATCGAGGGTGGAATAGAAGACATACCTTGAGGTTCACATGGGGATGATGGCATACCTTGTTCGTCAACTCCGAGTGATGATGTACTCTCAACTTTAGATGTGGTGGATGGTGTCCAACCATAATCACTTGTGGTAGATGGTGTCCCTCCATATTCGCTTGTGCTTAATGGTGTCCCTTCGTATTCACTTGCGGTAGAGGGTGTGTCTCCAACTATAGTATCTGCATCTCCCCTAGCATGACTCTTTTGCATTCGTGCCCTTTGTGCTGCCAATTTCTTTTCTCTTTTTGATGGTTGAGGTTCCTCTACAACTGGATTGTTTTCATCAATCGTTCCCAATTTCTGCTTTTCACGATATTCCCTCATCCATTTTTTCTCTTTATCTCTCAAGGCTTGGAGCTGATCATTTGTTAGTTTTTTCCTTTTAATAGTTCATTTCTTCGGCATGATGAATAATTTTACCTATGCAAAAAGTGCTAAGTTGTCAAATTAACTAATTGAAAACTTTGGAAGCATAACTCAATGAAAGCTTTGGAAGCATACACAAAGAAATTCCATTGACAACGTAAGGTTGTAACATGACAAACTGGTGTAGGAGCACCTAGGTCATGAAATTCCTTCAAAAGGCTAATTTGTTCAATTTGTAATGTTCAAGTAAATATGATGAGTGAAGGTCATGAAATGATGAATTTCAATGTATTTGTACCATGAAATAGGTCACTAGGTGATATTATTGAAAAGTTGCTTTTATAACAAAAGTTCTCAATTATTGTAAAATGTAAAATTGTGCAAAAGTGGAAGTAGTTCTTTTTTGTGAAGGGAAAGGATGGGTTGATGAAGATGAAGAGTTTATTTCAGCGATAAGTAGTCGGTGTGTGTTGGAGATGCAAAGTAGTCGAGTGTGTCTATTCTGATATATTGGAATATTACAATCAAACATGATGAAATTGGTATCTTAAAGGTCTGGTGGTGGTGTTAAATAATCTTTGTTTTTGTTACAAATGGTGTTTAAGTGAGATGGGATGATGGATGTGTTGATTTGAGCAAATATATCTTAAATGGCTGGGATGATGTTTGATTGTAGGTCTAAGGAACATAGGTGTTTGATTTTTTTTTCTTGAAGGGGTAAGTTGAGTTGATGAGTGATTGTTGTATTGTTTATGACAAGAACAAAGTTGGTGATTCTGAAAATGGTTTGCTATATGGAGATGGTGAATTGGCACGATAGCCTTATAACTTGCATGAAATCAATGGATTTGGTTGAATGAAAAGTAGTTTTGGATGGATTTGACAAAGTTTATAAATTGATCTTCTAATTTGATTTGGAGAGTTCTAAAGATATGTTGTTGGTGGCTGCAATGTATTGCATCACCGTACAAACAATTTGATCAACATGGAATAAGCAAACAACAAAATGAAAGCAAGCCATAATAGAATGAAAGAAAATGTACAAAGATTTCTACATACCTAAAAAAAGAAAAGTTTCAATGGAGGAGTTCTACCCATTATGTAGTTTTTGCTTCTTCCTTCCTCAAACTCCTCAACACTCTCTTCAAAAGCTTGTCTCCAACTTTCAATTGTATATCATTTATCATTGTAATTTGTCCTTGAATTGATATATATTCCTCTTAACTGAAAATCTATTTCATGTGCTGTGATGGAAAGAACATTCAAAAGGTGGTGGAATCTCAAAATCATGCATGCACACTTCACTCAATCACCAAAAATCTACTTTTTGTTGGAGCACGTGCAGAACTAGGAGAATATGTAGAATGTGGGCTGACATCATAGGTATATTGTGTTTTTTAACCATTTCTAGTGCAATAAAAAATGTGCTCATCGCTATTCAACCTAAAACGGACATATCTCTGATTTCAGTTAATAATGCACCTCAGATTATGAGATAAATTTGGTTTTTAAGCCAGATGGTACATTTATAGTGGTAGAGGATTAAGGGTACTAGGAGGAGCTAGGAGGAGTGAGAGAGAGAGATATTTGAGAGAGGAGATACTCTGAGAGAGAGAGATACTTGAGAGAGGGAGATACTTGAGAGAGGAGGAAGGAGCGAGAGACAATGAGGGAAGGGCTAAGGGTAGAGGGTAAAGGATTTGGCGGGGTGAAGATTTTAAGGTTTACAATTGTATGGGTAGAGGAGAGAGACAGAGGGAGTGACCTGAGAGATAGGAGACCTAAGAGAGGAGAGAGGGGTGGGAGGAGAGGGTTGGAGAGGAGGGAGAGAGAGACACCTAACAGAAGGAGAGGGGGTAGGAGGGAGAGGGCTGAGAGAGAGAGAGACCTAAGAGAGGGAGAGCGGGTAGGAGGGAGAGGTTTGAGAGAGAGAGAGAGCTAACAAAGGGAGAGGGGGTAGGAGGGAGAGGGTTGAAAGAGAGAGACAGAGATCTAATAGAGGGAGAGGGGGTAGGAGGAGAGGGTTGAGAGAGAGAGACCTAAGAGAGTGACAGGGGGTAGGAGGGAGGCCGAGAGAGAGAGATGGACCTAATAGAGGAGAGAGGGGCAGGGAGGAGGGCTTAGGAGAGAGACCTAAGAGAGGAGAGGGGTAGGAGGAGAGGTTTGAGAGAGAGAGATACATAATGAGGGAGAGGGGGTAGGAGGGAGAGGGTTGAGAGAGAGAGAGACCTAACAAAGGGAGAGGGAGTAGGAGGGAGAGGGTTGAACAAATCTCTCCCACTCTCTCCCACCCTGTCCCACCCTTTCCGACCCTCTCTCACCCTCTCACACCCTCTCCCACCTTCTCCCACCCTCTCCAACCCTCTCCCACCTTCTCCCTGTTAGCTCTCAAAAATGCAGGTTTGAACCACGAAAGGTTGCCAAGCTTTCACAACGTTTTAGGGTAACAGACAAGGCCAAATGAATTGAAACTTCTACTCTTCAGGTCTTGCCAGACCTAGGCGGGTGCCTATATGAGTGAGGCAGACTTGACTTGTGCTTATCTCTCTTGAAATGTTTTTCCCACAATGGCGGATGGGAGTGGACAAATAAAACTGGAATTTGGTGTAAATTATATAACAACATTAAAATTAAAACCTAATATGTTCAATTAACAGATGTAAAAAATGAATGAAACTAAATGATAAAAATGCAGAGACTAGTGCCTTATTGGGTATGCGGAGTCAAATGAAATCTTAAATGAATAATTTTTTTTTGGCAGAAACTCAAATTGTTTGGAATATGTTTTAGTTTATAACTTGTATAAATATGCAAGACTGTGACTACCAAGTTCTTCTTAATGATCTAGATGAATCTCCTTGATTACTATGATCCATTAAAAGGATTTAATCTTTTCTTGAAAGAGCCGATCAATCAACCACACAGATACAACAAATGTGCACTAATAAACTGAATATAAACTTGTTACATCAATTTAAATAACTAGAAAGCATCAATCTTGGAGACAACTTTAGTAATACTTTCAATGAGCACAACAGACAATTGACACCAGAAAAATGTCATCACATTAGAAATTCAATTGAAATATCCATTGTTTTTCAATCATGCATCATAGTCTCAAAAAATTCTGTATCCTACTGTATTTTTTTTACTTTGTCTCCCCTCTTCGCTGTTGTCAAAAATGGGTTTTATATATCAGCCACATGAAAGGTTGTGTCCATTCACATTCACATCCGGGCAGTTATTTCATTCGAGCCTTTACAACTGTTCATCGGACTCCCGCGAAGACATTACATAGTCTTACCGATGTTCAATGTCTCACCGATGGTTATTCCTTCAATCGCAAGTATATCTCTGAAACTCTCATCGATGAAAATCATCACTGTGACTTATGGAGTCGGCAGGATGTCCCACAACTCACTTCATGTCTTACCGAAACATATCCTTAAGTTCACTTTCTGATCACCGTGACATAGCAATTTTCCTACCGATGAACTTTCATTCGGTATGATTCACATAGCTCTCGCCGAAGAGCCAGTCTCACCGAACGTATCTCCAAGTTTGAATCTTGACACTGTGACATAGGAGTTGTTAAGACTTCATGAATTCATTCCGATGGAAATGACGGGACCCACCTTCAACAGTATCGGCGAGACCAAATAGATGCTACATGACATTTCACCAATGGCTTAAGTCTAGCCGATGTAACCCTTTGTATCCCGATCGATAAGACTCTTATGTGTTTGATATGACTCTCCTTGATAATTATTGTCTTGGTGATAAGTTCACTTTGCTTTTTGATCGTATGACCTACAATGACTCACTATGACATATAGCGATAACCACTATCTTGTCGATAGATATCCCTTTATCTTATGTTTCACTATGACTTTTGGAGTCGGGGAGAGGTTTCATAGAATACTTTGTGTCTTATCGAGATACACCCCATGGTATGTTTTCCAGTCGATGAAACATATTTACTCTCTCGCTGATGAAACACTTCAGTGAGACATATGAGTCGGCAAGACTACATAACCTCATCCCGAGAGTCATTTGATATAATACCCTTATGCTTTGTCAGCGAGACCGGGTGCATTTGCTGAGACTTTATTTTGATAACCTTTAGTCT